>SGPL01000026.1:0-116833 GCA_004802705.1 Bondarzewia mesenterica | reverse complement strand
CCCACCCCGCGCTCCACTCCCCACAACCCCACAAGCTACCCACTCCACCTATGCCTCCCGATTACGTACAGGCACGACCCTACTCATGCAACCCATCCTCACTTCCAACGCTCCCGCCACCCTCAGCGGAGGCGCCGGCGCGCGTCCACGACGAGGCGGCGTCATCAGTTACGTTGACCCAGGCTCGGGCGACGATATTCCTGACGCGGGCGAGGTGGATTCGGATGGTTCGGATTTCGTGGCGAGTGGTGGGACGCGCAGTGCGGTGCGTGCGGCGCGCATGAATAGCCGTATGGGCTCAGGTATGAACGTTTTTTCATGCGGGCGCAGGCTCGGGAACGCCTGGGCCTGCACCGCGGGAAAGAGAAAGGGAGGGAGGGAAGGCGGAATTGGATCAGAGTTATTTGGGAATGATACCCCCCGCCAAGTTCATCACGGCGAGACCTGCGTTTCTGACCAAATACGACGATTTGTGCGTCCCTTTTTTCACGAAAAGTATCGGCTTTCGACGGTTAACGATTGACAATGCTGTTCAATATGTAAGCCCGTACGAGTCTCTGGAAGAACAAGCCCAACGAACGACGTCGCTCGTCCCGATCCGCGTCGAGTTTGAGACGGACACGCACAGGATTCGGGACTGTTTCGTGTGGAACTTGCACGAGGCTTTAGTCACGCCGGAGCAGTTCGCGCGCACGTTTTGTACGGACCTCGATTTGCCGCACAATCCGTGGGCGGAGACGGTGGCGAATCAGATTCGGGCGCAGTTGGAGGACCATGAGGCGGTGGGGGGGATGGAGCTCGCGGTGGATGGCGCGGATGTTGGGGATGAGGTACCGGAATGTAGGGTCGTGTTGAGCGTGAGTGCTTTCTCTCTCTCTCTTCCTCTCTCCTCTTTCCTTGGCGCATCGGGACGGAGTCTGATTGTTTTTCTCGGGAATGGTTCGTTTGTGACGTGCGGGGCGGCTTCTACGGGACGTCGTACATAGATCGACGTGCAAGTGGACAATCACCACCTCCTAGATCACATCGAATGGGATTTGCGTTCCACGCTCACGCCCGAAGCCTTCACGCACCAACTCTGCCTCGACCTCGGTCTCTCCGGCGAAGCTCACCCCTTGATCGCTCACGCGATCCACGAAGAGCTCATCAGACACAAACGCGACGCGGTCGAGTGGGGTGTGATCAGTGGTGCGGAACGTGAACGCGAGCAGCGAGAACGAGAACAGGTGGAGGAGGGTGGGGTGAGGGATAAGAGCGGTTTGAGTCTTTTGAAGGATAAGACGGGGTTTGGGATTGGGGTGGGGGAGGACGGCCGGAAGGAGGGGAGGGGACCGAGGGTGTTGAGAAGTGTTTGGAGGGATTGGGCGGAGGCGGAGGAGTTTGGGACGAGGTGGGAGGTATTGAGTGCGGAGGAGGTGGAGAGGCGGGAGGTTGAGAGGGAGCGGGCTAGTCGGTGCGTTGACTTTTCATTTTGGGGGTGTTTGTATTTACTGGGTTTGAGTGCTGATGTTGTTGTTTTTTGCAGGCGGTTGAGGAGGGAGACGTCTAAGTTTCAGAGTTCGACGAGGACGAGGAGACGGTAGTAGTTGTACTTGGGGGATTGTGACTTATCGTACATCATCGTTTATTGTGCTGTGTCGTTCGTTGGGCGAACGTACGGCCCTACTAATTTTTTTTTGGTAAACTTCAAACCATGGTATACTGAGTAGACTATTGGGGAAAACAAGCGGAACAATTGAGAAATAAGAGGACCCGTTGAAAGACGCATGAGCGTTTAAACCATCACACTCCCGCTCCCTCCCAGTGACTCAAATCGCCCTCGGTCACGGCGATCCACTCTTCCTTCCACTGGGCATAAGTGCGTTTCCGTGCGTTGGGGAGGAGGACGAAGCTGTCGGCATAGTCCATTTCCGCCATGCGTTGCAAGAGGTGCGCCTCGTACCCACCTGTATCGAGTTCCTCGAGTTGTACGAAGAGGGAGCGAATGCGAAAGGGGAGGCGTGGGACGCGGTGAAGCGCGTCGGGGGAGGGCATCCAACCGTATTGATCGCGTATGGGGACGCGGCCGAGCATGCGGCAGAGGGTAGCTGCGCAACCGGGCATGAGACGGAGATCTGAGATACGGAGGAGGGTGAGACGGGGACAGGTTGTGGCGAAGAGGTGAAGGATGGGAGCGGCGCTCGTGGAGAGGTAACGGTTACTCGCGAAATGGAAGCGTTGGAGGTTTGGCAAACGGACGAAGGGCATTGGGGAGGGAGGGAGGAGGACGCGTTCGGAGAGTCTGAGGGTGAGGTCTGTGAGGAAGGGGAAGGGGGCTATGGAGAGGTGGGCGAAGAAGGCGGATTGGAGGGGGTTGAAGAGGATGCAGGCGAGGGTGCGGAGGGTTGGGGAGAGGAGGCGGAGGAGGGCGGTGGCGATGTCTGGGAGGGCGGAGGCTTCGGAGGCGTCGGTCTGGTGGAGAAATTGGTGTCGTTCGACGCTAGCGAGGCTTTCTGGGTCTGGAGCGACGAAGTGGACGTCAGGGAGGGCATCGATGGCGGGTTTGTCAGAGAGGAAGAGGTGGTAGACGCTGCGGCGCTCTGGGGAGAGAGCGGAGAGGTGGGTGTAAGCGCGTTGGATGGAGGCGACACCTGCTACGGAGAGGGTGCGGTAGAGAAAGGGGGCAGCGACGGAGGCGAGGTACTTGGATGTCAGGGAAAGGGAGCGGGCGGTGATGCCGCCATCGGTGCAGGCGTAGCTGAAGATGATCATCAGGATCTCGGGCGGACAGTCGACGAACTGCATGCTCTACAGTGGTCTCATCATCAGACAAGGAGGAATACCATGTCTGGGGGATCAGCGCTTCAGCTCTCACCTTGGACCCTGTTGACATACAAGTTAAGAGCCAACCAAGTTGAAGCAGGTTGAAGCCGAAGCGCTGAAGCGTGAGGCATATATATACGGTTCCCGCGCGACCACGGGGAGTTAACCCCTTCGAGCAGATATCTCGAAATGCTCTCAGGCGAGGTACTCTGAGGTACTAGTAGTTGCAAGCAAGATAATTGGCAAGTTCACATCAAAGCTCGCTGAGGAAGTCACGATGGGAATCAGTTCAGATGTTACGGTTCCAGTCAGAGTAAGTAGCCCATTCTATTTGACAGTTGACATCGAGGACACGAAAAGCGTTCGGTAGCGTTCGGTAGGCCATGATGCATGATCAGCCTCAGGTTCGTAATTTGTTTTTCGGAACGAGGGCGGAATAGGGCGGAACCCACGCAAAAGCTCCTGAATTCAAACGGCGTCCCCAGTGGAAGCTGGCACTGGGCAGTCACTGTTTTGTCGCTGGTCATTTCCTTGGGTACTTTCATTTGTGCTCCTGTGCAGCGTGTATCTGCGCAGATCTGCGCGCAGAATCCAGGTATCCCATACCGTCCGTCAGGTGAGTCTAACGCAGCGGTATTTGCTGTAGAGAGACGTGCTGATGCGGTGGATCGAAAATGCAGCCCTTTGGCCGGTTTGCAACGCTTCTCCCAATAGTGATTCAGTGTCGTGTTCAGGAGTCTGGTTATGCCCTTGCATTGCATGAGATATCGTCTCTTTTTCCCACAGCCTCAGCAGCGAATCCTTTTTCTGCAAGGCAGAACGCGGTACCAGAATTGGATGTCGCCCACGCTGAAGTCAACGTCAATTGAGGTGAAGGTCTGTGCATTTCCCGGGCGCTAAAGAAGAGCTCAGGAACTTATGGTGAATGTTCTGAATCATCGCGCCCGCGTCAGGTGTCTGTCAGTCAAATCTTCTTACAACTCGATGACCAGCATTTTAGCAGGATTTTCATCAACTGTCGGCACGACGGAAATCCACAACTGCCGTGACGATGTCTCGGTAATTCGCAATGAGGCCGCTATCATGGGAGCGAACGGAACGACGACGCTATGTGAGCCAGCCTTTAATGACTTTGCTTCCCCATGTATTAGGACCGCATGCAGTCACTTTTCACGCTTGCGCTGTGAAGTGAGGTGCCTGGCATATCTCGGAATGTGGGAGGATCAGATATTGTACCGAAGTGGTATCAGGACGGTGACTTCATATCTCCTTTGTTTCCCCGAAGCCCAGCTTTGCTGATGAACACGAACTTTTGACGTTGTCTGTTGTCGTGATCACACCAGCCAGTAGGCCATGCCAGTCTTATCGGGAGACTGGATATCATCCCATGACCTCGCCTACGGTTACCGCCACAGCATCGAGACGGAATGTTTTCCAAGTATTCCGAGACGGCTGCAGCATATCTCATCCGTATATAAATAATCGCCCATACAGCGACTGATCTCAGCAAGCTCCACGCGAACACCTCTCAGTCACTTTTGCTTTTACGGTCTAAGTATATCCAGTGTAAGCTTTGATGTCTCCATGCTCCTGTTGAGAGCATTTCCCCGCTACGTTGATATCGTCGGCTTCTTTCTGACGTTGTCTTCTCCAGTGTCTCTACTGTCAATATGGGACAGGGAGGTAGAATCATTCTCGTCAACGGTACTCCCTACCAGTGGCAGCGGACTTACCAATATTCGTACCAAATGAATGCGTGGAACTTTCCGTCAACAATCGAGCCGGGACAGACTGTCCCTATCTATGTCGAATGGGACGAAGGCTTCCTCACCAATGTTAGTGATGACGGTGGCGAAGCGAGTTACGCACTCGCAGGTATGTCTTGTTTTTCTACTTCCACGGTAAGCTCACTTTCGCATGTTCAGAAACAAATTGCTCGTTCCAGGTGCAAGCGCGCGCGAACAACGGGTTTCAACTCAAGGTGTACTTCGAAGAACTCGCCACACTTAACAATCCCCTGCATACTGTCCTCAAACTCGGTTGGGACCACGATGGAGCTGTCAGCTTTGTCCTGTCCGGTACGGCAGGGCATTTCACGTCGAACAATCCGCCGCCGGCATGGATGCAGAGCAATATATCGACCCTCGGCAATCGCCCTCTCAGACGCATCTGCCTTCCTGGCTCTCATGATGCTGGAATGAGCATTATAAGCGGCGGAACCATCGGGGCATTTCCTTGCAATTGTCTCACGCAGAATGCGTCGGTCGCCGGTCAACTCAGCATGGGGTCGCGCTACTTCGATATCCGTCCGGTCA
The DNA here is from genome assembly GCA_004802705.1 of Bondarzewia mesenterica. Classification (NCBI taxonomy): domain Eukaryota; kingdom Fungi; phylum Basidiomycota; class Agaricomycetes; order Russulales; family Bondarzewiaceae; genus Bondarzewia; species Bondarzewia mesenterica. The sequence goes on along the minus strand of SGPL01000026.1, from coordinate 111,716 downwards.
TCAGCGCTGGCCACTATTATACTGGCCACTATTCTCAGGTCGGAGACAATTGGCTGGGGGCTAATGGTCAATCTATTCAGGATGTCATAAACGACATCAACGACTTCACTGCCAACAACGCCGAGCTGATCATCATGACCTTATCTCATGACTACAATACGGACGTCGGCAATATTTCTTATCGACACTTCACCCAGGACGAGTGGAACGGCCTTTTCAGCCTGTTATTGTCAATCAATGGCCTGTTCGTTGCGCCCGGTGACCCGACGTCCGTCGACCTCAGGAATCTCACCCTCAATCAGTTCATCGGTAACGGCCGCGCCGCCGTGGTGATCATCTTCCAGCCGGGCCAACAAGGACCATCCCTCGGTTCTTTCGCCTATTCCGGTTTCTACGATAACTGGCAGCTCTCAGTCTTCAACCGATATTCCAACACGAACGACAAAGATGCCATGGCTAACGATCAGGTCCAGAAGATGCGCGACAACGGCGATGGTTACTTCCTCCTGTCATGGACGCTCACACAGAATGACGTCCAGGCTTCAACCTGTTGGCTCGGCACTGCGAGGAGTATTTATGACCTTGCATATCTAGCAAATTCGCTGCTCTACTTCAAGGTCCTTCCCAAATGTAACGGTCGAGTCAACCCAAATATCCTCTTGGTTGACAATATGGGTTCGAACCCGGCGATCGTAGCTCTGGCCATGGCCATCAACTATGCCATTGTAATTTTTCTGTCTCATTTCTGTTTTTCTTTTGGCCAGTATGGCTTACATATGCTTTCGCTGTTGCAGGAGAGATTGAGCTCTTCGGCCGTCGATATCCAAGGTCTAGATCTGACCGTTGAAGCTACACTTGCAGGCGGTAAAGCATCTACGACCGAAGTTGTCCAATTGACTGCGCATTCGTGAGTTTCACACTTGTTAAGCTCGCTTCATCCGAGCACATCTTATTCGGTACATCTCTTTTCAGGGTTGGAGGCTCGGACAAATCGGATACTCAAGTGGACGTTCACGATGGTACCGCCATCGCTGAGACCGTTGTCGCGGTGGAGAAGCATGCTGAAGGCGGTCCCGATGCCGTTGGTCCCGTCACTGTCCTCGCTCGTGCTGGCACCGCTGAATTGTGATTTCTCGTGCTGCTGTACACTGGAGCTGTTTTGGTCATCGTAGTTGAACTCCCTATTCTATGTCGCGTATAGCCAATCACCATGCGTGCAAGTTTGTGTATACATGTCGCGCATCTGCATTGTCGACTTGTTGAGTCTGCGACTCTGACCTCACCACTTTCTCGCATCCAAACCCTCTCCTCCGTACTCTCCGCTTCCTCCCAAGGCAGAACCGTTTCTCCCTGCTCGATTTGCTATGTACGACCCAAACTCACACCTCACTCACACAAAGTCAGATTTCATCCGAGTCCTCACGCCTCCCGATATCCGCATACATCCTCAGCCTTCTAAACCCACCCGATGTCCACCCTCTCCACGAAGCTGGCGACGCGCTCGTATCACCGCCCGTTTACCTGCCATCCAACGCCGCAGGTTTCCAACGCACATGGGATGACCTCGAGTCCGTCAATGCGGGGCTTACAGGGCTGCGCTTAACCATGTTCACCATATCTTCCAGCGCGTCTTCCAATGTTGAGGCGATCGAGAGAGAACGACTGGAGGCTTTGGCAGCAGCGCCCGAGGTGGGTCAATAGGACCGCATCACATCCTCTCGTTTTTTTTTTCTAATCAGAAATATCACAGAAGGTGGCAGACTTGAAGGACGAACTGGACAAAATGACACAGATGTATGAAACCTGCAGCCAGGATATCGGCGCACATCGGGCACAGCAGGAGGAGCTTGCGTGCCACGTTCGAGACCTGGTCGAAGAAGTGCGAAAGGAGCGTGAGCCCGCCAAGACGCGGAAGCAGACGTGGAAAAAGCAGAACGGGATCACGACATCGCGCTCCGACGCGAGCGATGAACGCTGGAGGTGAAGGAGTCGTCCCTGCAGAATGCCCTGAACGACCTCGCATGTGCACAGTCGCTGCTGTCTCAGCGCGACACGGACCTGGCTGCCTTCCAATCTGCGCTGCAGTCCGAGTCGAAGAAGCTGGGTGAGAGCCATACGGCCGCTCGGTTCTCGCTGCAACTCGAGGTTGACAGACTGAAGCACGATCTCGAGCGTGTCGACGTACGCTTCTGCTTACCATCCATCAATACATGGACAAGATCCTAGGTGTTGACAAGACGCCTGTGAGCATTTTCTCTCTGACATGCAGATGCGACTGAACTAAAAGCCTAACAGAAGAAGGGCGGCCAAGCCGAGACGAAACCATTTACCAACTTCAGCGTCTTCCACGACAACCTGATCACGCGTCTCAAGTCTCTCAGCCAGATCCAACTCGACTTTGACAAGCGCGTCAAGGAGATCGAAAAGCGGTTTGCGGAGAAGCTGACCGACGTGAAGAAACAGCTTACGGTCGCCCTGAGCCGCCAGGATGACCGAGGATGGTATGGAGTCGTGGCGGCCAAGCGGGACCCAGAAACTTTATCACGTCTGTTGACGAGTTGATCATTATCAAGTAAACCCTATGGACCATAGGTCACCGTAACAACCTACGAAGCTTGGATGGGTGATTTTGTGACCAATGACCTTGGAGCTCACAAGTGACAATATGCACTCATGTACAGAAAAAGACCGCAACGACATTTGTTTGTCCCTTCTTGCCTTTTCCGAGGCAATGCTCATGAGTTGAACTCTTTCAGATACCTTCTTTGCCAAGTTGCCGCCCAAATTGCCCGAGACGACGGGCACGGTGTGGCTATTTGCGCGGAGTACAGGAGAGAAGGACAAGGACAAAGACGGCGACGACGGCACATTCTATACAGTGCATGGCCCTGACGCGTTGTACGTTGCGTAACGCGTGTTCTACACCAACTCGGTGCTCAAGTATCTCGGCGCAGGCGGGCACGCTGCGGGTCTGTCTAGCGTCAACCTCTCTGCGAGCGTCGCCAAGACATTTTTGAGGGACGCGCTCATGGCCAAGCCTTTGAAGGTGGAGATTTGGGTGCCAGAGCCTGGTTACGGGAGGAAAGCGAAGAAGTTTGTGTTGGACAAGGAAGTGTGTTCGCTCTCTTTGCGGAGTTTGGTATCCAATTTACATGTTATCTCTCAGAGTAATCTTCCCCAGGAAATTTGTCGGCGGTGGAGGATCTTTTTTTTAGACGATGATACCCTTTCCGCTCTGATGGTCATAGCCCTCAAAGTCGCGTCTACGCCCTCTACCCCCGGATCTTCCAGCAAATCGAAGAACAAGACCGTCGGCATCGCGTTTGCAGATGCGAGCCTACGCAGCTGGGTGTGTCGGATTTTGTGGATAACGACCTATTCATCAACACCGAGGTGCGCGTGCACTTGCCTCCAGAGTGCGTTTCTTTTTTGTTGCATATCAATGACAATTTTGCAAAACTGTCAGAAGCGTTGTTTGTCGCTGACCGGCACTCGCGTGAGGAAGTCCGGCAGCGCGCCCTCATGCAGCATAAGCTTGCACAAAAGGAGAAGGCATCGAAGGAGGAGAACCTCCGTCTATTGGCTCAGCGTGCGGGCATTGCCCCTTCACGGCCAACTGCCGAAGGTCAGGCGGCGATGAAATTGTCCTTGGCCGTGTATGGGAGCGCGTCGGAGGCATCGGAGGACGAGGAAGATGAGGAAGCGGGAAAGGTCCGAGACGAGATGCGAGCGGAGAAGCAGCGCGAGCGCGAGCGGGAGATGCGCATGAGCAACATGGGTGCATAACAGCGTGCCAAGATGCTCACGCAGTAGCAGAATCGCAATATCTCGGAGAAGATTGCGCTAGCTCTTGCCAAGCCGACGATGTCGAAGGAGTCGATGTCGGACTCGCGGTTTTCAACCAGGTGTCGCTCTCTGCGTCGTTCGCAGATGACCAATCATATGGCCTGTATGATCGGCCTTTGTTTCATGGATCCACGGCGGCGGCAGTGATCTACAAGGCGCGGGGGAATATCTCCGAGGGTAATGAAGAGAGCTTTAGTGGGGGGGACCGAAGAAGGCATTGGGAAGGTGCTGGGTAATGATCATTTGGATTGGGCCAGGCAAGGGTTGGATTTGAGTGCGCGCAGGCCCATCAGGGTGCGGGAAGGACCTGCGCAGTTCGAGAAGGATACGTCAGATGTATTCAGTGTGGATAAGTTCTTGGACGAGGCGAAGAGCGGGAGGAAGAGGGGTCTAGATACCGAAGCGTAAGTCTTATCTCATCTCGTTGGAACAAGGATGTTACTGATCAATGGCGTGCATTTAATGGCGGGGCACGAAAGCGACGTCGGCTTGAAAAGGCTGTAGAGCGGGAGTGAGGTGTTGATTTATTGTTTTCAGTTCTTTTTCTCTGGCACGACTCTCATGTCGTCGGTACTTGTATATGTACAGTATTTTAATTGCCATGGTATGTTTAGAAGATAGCATTTTGTGCATTTTGTGAGCAAGATTACTGGCAACTAAATAGCTCGTCTGACCAAAGTTCATCTAGTACCCTGCGTGGACTCTCGCGTAAGTTATTCTCTGAATTGTTTCAACAACTGTTTCATAGGATATAAATTATACAGGAAATACAATCATGACGCTATCGATACAAGATAAATGAATGGTATAAATGTACAGGTAAACGTCAGACAGGTTGACGAATGGACGAATGGCTCTGCCTCGTCAGACCAGGTAAGGTGAGCCAGCACTGTCCAAATTACAATTCAATGTCTTCAAATGAACCTTGCTGAGTTGCTACTGACGCATGAGCGGGCTCTCGCGCCTCCCGCACTGACTTCATTCCAAGATTTTTCCCCTCGGTAAGTCTGGAACATCATTTGCGGGCTGGACAGGATGGGTCTCAGGAGTGATAGGCCCCTCGGTCTCCCAGTCTGAGTCTGAATCCGACTATGACAAGAAAGCCGACGATGATGGCGCGCTCGTGTAGATGGTCGGTGAAGAGCTCCAGGAGGAGGGAGGGGACGCGCAACTGATGAATATCGAGAAGAGGGCAAAGACATCGGCGTCGAGGAGGATGGACTGGCAGCGTATGGAGGTTTCAACGTTGCCGGTCGAGAGTGGAACAGGGGCTTTGCCGCCTGCGGCAGGGGTCTGAGACCCTGCAAAGAAAGTAGGGATACTCTGAATTTCCGCACGCAGCTTCGAGAGCGAGATGCGGTACAGGGGGTCGAGGGTGAATATGCTGAGAAGGAGGTTGAAGGAGGTCATTAGCCTCTCTCGGCATTAAGTTGTTGGGAAGGAAGCTGTCCTCGCAGAGGAATTGTTGGTATAGAGCGTCCTCGGTATGTGCATGTTCTCCAGGGCTATGACGGGTGATCATCATGAAGACGATGACTCCGAGAGCCCAGACGTCGTTGTTTCTGCTCAAATATGTGTTTCTGGGACGCACCCTCCCAAGACATTCTAAAGAAACATTAGACCGTACTAACGGTCACATAGAAATGACTTACCAGGACTCATNTAGCTAGAGGTGTCGACATTAAATTCATTCGACGTACTCTTCGACGTTGAGAGGCCAAAGTCAGTGAACCAAATCTGAGAGCCGTCGTTCGACGCAAGGATGTTGTCCGGCTTCAGATCACGATGGAGGACATTTTTGCCATGACAAGCCTCAACGGCATCGATCATCTGAGTGAAGGCCAGCTTCAATAGCTCATCGTTGTTCGCATACACCCTGCGCATAATTGCAGCCTCGAGCAAGTCACCAGAGGGGCAGAGGTCCATGATGATGAAGCTGAAATCATCCTCCTCGACGACCCGATGAAGGGTGATGACGTTCGGGTGCCAGAATTTGCAAGGGGATTCGCGAATCTAGTCCGTGACATTATCGGGACTGTATGAACAATGGGTTCAACACAGTACTTAGGATGGGATGGAGAATTTTCATTTTAGTCCAGCAGGGTCAGGGAACTCTATGATGGACATATACTGATGCTTGTGTTAAAAAAAAACCCGCCGCCAGCCGCTGCCCCTGCCACGTTTTGCCTTGAGAAATGCGGGGTTGTACTGAGTTGGTGCTGTGGGTGTTATCGATATGCGAGATGGTGATCCGTCCTAATAAGTACCTAGTCGATGCCGTCGGAACGTCCACGGTCCAAGCACGGGGGAAAGGGAGCAGTGGTAAAGAGGAATTGTGGCGTAAGAGAGTGAGGGCAACGGGAAGGGTGTGTCGGCCACGTGTCTTGAGGCCTTTAGCAATCGGGCACTACAACTTTATCAAATGTCCATGTATCTCTCCTCAAGGTGCAGAAATTTATCAAGATACCTTAGATACCTTCCTCGTGAACGGCTCGCCCGACGCGATGCTATCGATGAGTGCGCGCAACCCGTCAGCAACCAACAGCGTCGAGTCGCGCCCTACGCCCGATTTTATCAGCAGCGATGAGGCCGCTTCAAGTATGGTTCGACCTTCTCTGCCCTGACCTGGTATCTGCACCAAGATCAACTGTGAACTTGCCAACGCGCCTGTCTCTCCAGTACAGCGGCTCCAGCACATCCATCATACGCTCATCCAGCATCATCTTGAGCTTCGCGTGTACCACGAACTTGCGAAACTGCGTCGTGAATTCCTTGAATTGCACCTTGAGTGCGTCAACGGTGCCGGTGACATACGAGCAATCTGCATGATAACCAAAGCAGATCTACCGTTCATACAAGTGCCAATAAAGCGTACACTTACCGTGAGTATGTAAAGGCAGCTGGACTTACTTACCATCTAATAGTAATAATGGTCCGTGTCACGCTGAGAAACCCAGTAATTATTCACGAAGTGTATAGTTAATTGAAACTTGACAAGTATCTAGGTGATCAGCAGTGCCAGAGGTCAATTGAAGGACGGACCATAATGGAATACCAAATATGGAAATAGCATCACGAGATGACTGATAAATTCATCCTGGCGGTTTAGGGCAACGGTACCCAGGGCCACCCTCAGAAGTGTAAGTCAGGACCTCCGACACCAGTTGAACAACATCATGGTCCGATAAGATTACGGGCAAGTAGATAACAGAATGCCTCACTGGGCTCTACTGTAAGGGGCAAGGCTAGGGGATGTCCGTACGATCCGGACGCTATTCATTTCCCGCTTTTCATTCCATCGGACTCCACTCTCCTGTATCTTCTCTCCTGTATCGTTCCGTCCTTTTCTCCATTCTTGTTTCCTTTTCATTTCTCCTCAAGGACCATTGTTCTCATATGTATATAAACCACTGCTTCTTGTATCTAGCTAGCTTGTCGAATCAACCCCAGTAACGGGTCCCCCTTCACTCGATTCTCCTCGCGTGCCTCCCACTTCCGAGCCGGGCCTTGCCCATTACATCTACAACAAACACAGACTGTCCTCGGGACCTCTACAACTCCTTCCTCGTCTCTTCTGAGATATCACTAGCTGGCATTGCATTCTCCATTCTCCAATCCTTTGTAATATCCTCCTCAATTCCCATTGCAGACTCTTCAGCCTTTGAGATAAATGAATTCATGAGCAGCTCACCCGGTATTGCAGGCAGCATCCCATCATCAGTGCTGTGCTCTGTGATGAGGTGAAAGAGAGTGTTGTACTTCCAGATGTTATGCAGCTGACCAGATGCAGCAGGAGGGCAGAGTGAGCAGTATATTGGAACATTTGTGCATGGCTGCTTGTTCGTAGATTTCCGCATCTTTATAAAGACTCGGATCTAAAGCGCGAAAATGATTGCATATCGCGATCAAGATCAGCGTGCACGTGAATTACACAAGCAAGGCAGTCACACTACAACTGGGCTTTTCGAGCTATAGAAGGCTCTGGGAATGGATTCCACACAGTTTGACAGGCTTATCTTACATTATTGGCTTTATAGACACCCCAAAGACTCAGGATAATTTTTTCTCGATTTAATCTAAGCATTGTGGCTCGTAAACCCAAACCTTTGTGAAAGAGGCCTCACAAGTTGTCGGAAGGACCCCCGGCACCGATCGGAGGACATCATCATGGGTAGTTGGAGTCGCGGAAACCTCCACTGGTTGCCCCCTGACAACTACCATGATGCATTCAGTGTATCTCTAGGAGAAACATCATCACATCTTTTGCACCGAAAAATGACCTCGCCAGTACAACCTCCTCACTACGTTCTCATCTCGCACTCGTGCCAACCCGCGAACTCGTCGGCACCATCTACATCGCTCAGTCACCCCATTATTCAATATCACTACGCCGACGACTCCCCACTATCCCTTCTGCCTCGATCCTCTAACGAACATGTCCTGGTACTAGATTATGACTCCGCTGAAGCTGCGAATGCACGGACGCAGAGTATTGGTGGTAGCTTGGCTGTAATCGGCGTCAAAGTAACGGATGCACCAGGAGCCTCATCCGCATCAGAGGAAGATTCGGCTCAGAACAACAACATGTATATCTTGACAACTACCACGCTTTGCGATGACAAGTGTGTATCACAGTTTCGCAATGATCGCATTTGAATTTGCCTTATATTTGGTGATGAAGGGCTGTTGATGAATGCGTAGACCCCCAAGCTTCGCTTGCGCGTTTCAAGCAGAGGTGCGGCTGACCGGTATTACAATCTGGAAAGGAAAGCTGATGTTGTCGGGCATAACTTACAACGTAGAAATGCTGTCTTACGGCAGGTTCTCGACTATCCTGAACCACAGGCGGTGTCTCTGCTCTCCGATTCTCCGTTACAGACTTCATAGTGCTAGATCTCAGTCCACTTGAGACGATTTCAGTGGATTATTATCTCGTAACATAGCAGCTTGCATAGATGATCTCTGGACACCTAATTTACCTTGTAACTCGCGGTCCGGCGATTACAACACGTGACACTCGCATTCACGCGTCCCGTGCGCGCGCGGTGCACCACTGGTGCACCGTGTAACAGTGGAGGTAGGTCAGATCTTTAACAAATGCTCAACAAAATGTTCAAAATATATCCGCGCTAAGCCGTGCCAAATGATCCAGAATTAACAGGGTGCGACAAAGTCTGAGAGTCTGAATCAGAATGTATTGATTTCCGGCGTGAATTATCGACAAGTGAAAACGCGCGCTCAATGCTCACTACACCGATGGTCCACACCATGGAGGATCGAGTCATTAATTGCTTTCCAAACAGTATATATATAATAAGCTAGAATAAGGCAGGACCTGCCAGGACAATTCTGGTGACTCAAAGAGGCTGAAAGAGGCGACATGTACAGACTCTGGTGAAAAAGACTGGTGCAATGCTGGGACACGAAGCGCCCAGTCGTCCAACCAGAATCAAATACTCAGCGGAGGGAGGGAAGATAGTAGACAACGGATTCAAACAGCAGGGGATCAGAAATAAACCGACAGATGACGGTGCGCTCTCTAGCTGGATAGCTGTTGGGCTGAGACTCCTGTGAGTAGCTATGAGTTGAGGAAGAACGCGTGGGTGCCAAACGTGAACCAAGCGGGGCAGGTTGGGGCAAGAAGGGTGTCGGAAGGTGTATCTGAGGTAGGAGCTGGTAGGAGAATCAGGCAGCCTACCACAGCAAAAAAGGACAGGGGTGGAGAGAAGGGAAAAGACGAGGAGCTGAGGTTGAATTCGGGTATGGCGAGAGTGGCTTTCCCCGCCGGTCCTCGGAGGAGGGCTGCAGGCAAAAAATCGACAGGATAGCCTTACGCGCCGGGGTACCAGGTGCCATTCTCTCAAGCCACAGCGGTTCCTGCCCACTCTTCCCCCTTCCGACCATCATCCCCTCCTGTGTCACAACCTTCCTCACCGATGCCTACTTGCAGGCGCAAACGCGTCCTCCTCACCGAGCCTTCCGATGGTCTTCTTCAGGCCCTCAAAGCCGACCTAAACAAGGATGTCTACTACCTTTCAAGAACCGGCGAGATTTTCGACAATTATGAGCACGTATCTTCGCCACTCTTCTCCTAGGTTGTTTTCCAGTCTCCTAGACAGGTTCTAACATGTCTTCCTTTCAGGGCTTATGCAGCGCGCATGTCTTTCTACCGCCTCAAGCAGTTCCAATGCGAGGTGACTGGCAAGAGCGGTTTGGATTATTTCCAAGCGCTCGAGAGCGAACAACAGGAAGCGAGGACAATGCACACCAGGTTCCCCGAGGCCCTTAAACCTGCTATCCTGCGGGCCGTTCAATGGCGTGCGTTTCATCCTGTGCTTCCCCCATATTTGACGTGTCGCTTACGCTCTGACGTGTTTGCTCTCTTCATAGAGGTAATGGGGCGTCTGGATCATCTAGTCGAAGCAGTGTACGAACGCTTCAAGGACCGTTACTTCCGCGACGAGAGTACGTGGTTTACCCAACTCTATGGCTTCATGTCTAATAGCTGGGCGCTTTCACAGAGGTTTACATTGATATTCAAGGAGACAAGTAAGCATGAACATAGCCTATCCTGCAGGTCACAGTACTGACACGCTAGGTCATCAGGTTCCTTGCTCGTGTCTTGGAAGTATATCCTCCCCGTTCCAGCTCGATCTTGTCTCTGGTGAACCCGGAATCGAATGACGGTCCAGTGGCTTCCTCCTCGTCTCGCCCACCAATAGTCAAGAGCTCCCCTGGACTCCCACATCGGATATATGGCGACCTCAAGATCCCAGCTGCCGAAGTAAACGCCGCTGATGATCCTGCCAAATATTACTACAAGGTACAGATCTTGGAAGAAGAGAAGCCTGAAGGGCGAGACAAGCACGGTGCTTCCGCTAAGGAGGCTCGTGCTAGATACAGTGGTAGTTACTTGGAGGTTCAGTGCTCACAGATGAGGTATGTCGGCCCGCCAAATCTGTACTGGATTTTGTTCCTCGTGCATACTCTTGCAACCCCTTCATTAATTCGATCCTGCAGCCGTGATCGTCTCGCCTTCTCAAAGAGCATACTTCGACGGTTCATACGCGACTGCGTTGACCGCGACGCAGCTGTGGCGTCACCCTGGACCGTCAAGCCTCCTGTTGCAGAACGGTATGGTGTCGATACCATCATGCCGGAGGCGACACGCCAGGGTGTGGAGAATATCAAGAAGGGTGAGATACAGAAACGGAAGAAAGTCTGGGAAGAGAAGGAAGGTCCCGCCGCCAAAAAGCCGAAAAAAATTGACACCTGCCCAGGAAGAGAAAGGTCATTGCATACTCGTGTGCATCTTCACCGACACCAGCTGACTATCTATGCACACAGCGAAACATTCGGCTTTGGTTGCTGAGAAGAAGGAACGCGAGGCAAAGGAGAAGGCAGAGAAGGTACAACAGGCGAAGGAGGACGCAGAGCGTTTGGCTGCAGAAAAGAAGAAGAAAAAACCGATCAGATATCCTACGGAGGATTTGGACGTCACGCTTTCAGAGAAGGAGAAAAAAGCAGGTATGAAGATCAAACGGCCCGTGCCCAGCCGAGTTGCTCTCCCTTTTAACGATACACCGGGGACATTTGAGTCTTTCCTAATGACTTGGAACTTTTTCATGGCTTACGGGTAATTGTCTTTGTCTCCTCATCAAATATCCTCAGAAATTTTTAACGAAATGTTTTTGCAGACATCCTTTACATCTCTCTTCCTTCACTTTGGATGAATACGAACATGCTCTGCGCCACTGTCTTATAGATCCGCCATGTCAAATTCTTGCGGAAATTCATTCAACCCTCATCTACAACCTTCGTACTGTGAACTTTCAGCGGCACAGTGCGGTGTTGTCGTTACTGCAACTGAAAGATGACGAAGACGACGATGGAGGCGAGGTGCTGGGGGTGACGATTGAACAACTCACGGGTGCCATGGCAGACGTCGGGAATAATTGGGAGCGAGCTCCTCTTCGACATGCCGATGGTAGGGAAGGTTGGGAAGAGTCATTGGTAGGATGTTTGAAAGACGTGCGTTCCATTTCATCCGATGCATCACTAGCAGATGTTCATCTGACAACTACGTTTGTCCTTCCTCTCAGCACGCGACATTGGATAATTTTCCCGCTCTTCGCCGTGTTCTCACACGCCTACTCTTTGCACCTGAGCCTCTGTCAGAGGCCGCTAACTCTCCTTCGACTTCGCGGGCGTCAACCCCTACTCATGTCCGATTGAGTCAGCCTTCCGCCCCGAACGAAAGATACCACGCTTTACCCCCTGAGGACAGGATGGCTATTCTACACTTCATGTGTAATGTCGCTGTGTCAAGCAAGGCTATTCACATGTACATGGAGTCTTGCGAAGAGCAGCTGACGGCCCTTAGGAAGGAGAAGATTGAGGTCAATCGTCAGAGGAAGCAATAGTACGTCAATGGCGCCTTCGCTTCCGTTGTCCTTGCTTCTGATATTGGGGCTTGCAGTATTGAGGAGCGCGACACTCTTCTTAGTGAGACAAAGGAAGGGGAGCAGACCTCTAACGGTGATCAGGAAGACACACCTATGAACGGCCTGAGCGACCTCTCCGACGTATCAGCTTCCGAAGGCACATCAGAATCCGGCTCTGGTGTCGTCAAACACTCAAAATCGAAGGACCTCCGGCGTAAAGCGCAAAGCTTGGCGCATGCCAAACAGCGCGAGGCTGCGCGCGCGCGGAATGCGTCGCTCAAGCAAGCAATGGCCGAGCACCGTCGCCTCGATGAGGAAGTCAACAAGCTTGAGCGGCGACTTGAGGGCATCGAACGGGAGTTCAGGAAACTCTTGGGCTCTATTCGGGTCAAGCCACTAGGAAGAGACCGCTTTTACAATCGTATCTGGTGGTTTGATGGATTGGGTTCGGCGTCGCTGTTGGGGAGCGGGGGAATTGTGCAATATGGGACGGGGCGTTTGTTCATTCAAGGCCCCAGCATGTTCGACCAAGAGATCTTAGATAGACGGGTGGATGATGAAATCAAGGGGCGCAGGCTGCAGGAGGAAGGCGAGGAGGGTATGTTAGGAGTTGGGGAGTGGGCCGTGTACACTGACTTGGAAGAGGTGAGCTCGGTGTTGACGGGCCTGGTTCTGATACTAAAGACGATTACTTTCTAGGTGGATGAGTTTGCCGCATGGCTCAACCCGAAGCAACCGCGAACTTGCACTCAAGAATATCTTGACCAAGTGGTGGCCCCACATTTCTCCTGGAATTCGAAAACGCCTGGTGGTACGTCTGAAGAGTTCGCTGTCTCCCACACGTCCGTTTTAACGTTGGTTCCAGGACTTGAATAATACTGCTAAGCTGCCGGAGGCGCGACGAAGCACCCGCGTAAAGCAATCCGGGGGCGATATTTCTCGTGACCCTTACATGCTCTGGGCGAATCGCCGAGCAGTCAACTCGACATGACACTTTATGAACTCTTCAATTCATCCACTCGCTTTCTTCTGTGCATTTGTTGTGCTCTCTTGTTTTAAATTTTGGTTTTGTTTGCCTCTGCTCGCGCCAGCGCAAGCACTGTAATCCTACTTAAATAATATCATAGACCCAGCATAGCACGTTGTATGACATTCAATTCGAATACTTTCTAGGACGTCGCCGCAATCCCTTTCGCCAGACCGGGTGCCATCATCTTGGCAGGCAACGATGACGGTGGGTGGGCCGCTTGCGGATGTCTGCACTGGAAAACAGACTCGTGTCGAAGACGACGTCGGTGACCTGGCTTGCACAGGCACACTGGTAGAGCAGGCACGGATCCTGCGCCGGCTACTGCTCAGATTTGTCTACCTCTGACCAACAACGGGTTTCTTTCGAATTCAAATTTCTTCTTGTCCTGTGCCGCTGTGCTTGCAGCAGCAACATCCTTGCTTAATCCTCAGCATTGTTTGCCAAAGAATGGAATCACCGCTTCGAAGTGGAATTCGAGTGTCGGTCGGTCGGAGCTTAGTCCTGACCAGATCAGCTATCTCTTGGGTATGATCCGCTTCTCTCAGGTTGTTCTGAAAATTTCTGCCGCGCTCAGGATTGTCTTGCATTCAATACTGCCCGCTATTCTGTGCACATAAGATTTTGTGCCGTGTAGTCTCTTCCACAGCTCTCGTATCGTGAACTTTGCCTGTGATATCCATTGACGACGCTTGACGACCATGACTTCTTTGCCCACGACGTTCCCAGTGGGCTCTGCATCCAGCGGCTACAGTTTTAAGGACGCGATTACTTCCTGTACGTTGCAGAAATGTTGACCTTTTTTGCCTTGCGACTCCCTGACCACTTGTCGTAGACCGCCGTTCGCAATATTTTCTTGGGACCACCGAGGGAATTTCACCTTCTGACCCATCACAACTTCTGGACGATGAAGAGGCCACTGTTTCGCCGGTCAATGAAGAAGATGAGGATGACTTGCCAACACCCCGCCCAGAGGATTTCTCACATGACGGGACGTTCAGTAATTTCCGGTGGGACGAGGATACGTCTGAGGCTACGCAAGGTCCCTCCATGCGACAGACGGTGAGCGGAGGCGGAGAACTTTCCGTCCCAAGTCGTGGGACCGACCTCCGCGGTCAGCATGGATTTGAGAGGCCTTCATCTTCAACTAGGCCGAGGAATGCGGACGAACGGACGCCTCTCCTTCGCAAAGCAATATCGCTTACCATCGACACCTCGTCGCATCGTCCTAGTTTGAAGGCCAAGACTGCAGGAAGGCCAGTGGCTAACGTCGTGCCGATTCCCTCACGAGTCGAGCCCGAGTCTATCCCGATCCCTCGTGATTTGGGCGGAAAAAGTACTTTTGGACAAACTGTGAGCAAGTCTTTTCTTTTCCCATCACGAAAGTGTCTCAAAATATTCGTCTAGCTCTTTAACTCGATTGCCATCTTGCTTGGTATCGGGATGCTGTCAGAGCCTTTGGCTTTTGCGTATGCTGGATGGGTTTGTGGGACGCTGCTCATCATTTCCTATGGATTTATAACGTGCTACACGTGAGTTCGCAATTGTTTCATTCGTATCTTCGCATGATCTTACCTGTAACATCAGAGCGAAATTATTAGCACGAATTGTACTTTCGGACCCCCACGTCCGCTCGTATTCCGATATTGGACGAAAGGCATTTGGTCCAAAATCAATGCCATTCATAAGTGCTATGTTCTGTTTCGAGTTGTTCAGCGTCAGGTGAGTCCGCATAAATTGTACCTAGAAGCTTAGGCTTACGTTTTCGTGTAGTGTTGTTCTCGTAACGCTGTATGCTGATTCTCTTAGTGTTGTTGTCCCTGCGTTCTCGGCCAACACCTACAAAATCTTGGGGCTTGTCATGTGTGTCATTTTTTCTTTTCTTTCCGTATAATACCCCACTGACGACGCTCCGGGACTCTCGACAGACTGATCCCAACAGTTTTTATGCCGCTTTCTCTTCTATCTTACGCCTCCATTTTGGGCATAATTTGTACAGTATCCTTGCTTGCTGTCATCTTCATCGACGGCTTCTCGAAGCGCGATGCACCTGGGAGTTTGTGGAGCCCTGCTGCAACTGATTTGAGCGTCGGGACGTTGGAGGAATTGGGCATCGCTTTCGGGTTGTTCATGGCAGGGGTGAGTTTTATCGTTTCGAACAGCGCGAGTATTTCCTAATGATTGCGAGCAGTTCAGCGGCCATGCAGTAATGCCTTCCCTTGCCAGAGACATGATTGACCCCAGCCAGTTTGACACGGCCATGAACTATGCTTTCGTCAGTGCTTTAGACTCCGTGCTATTGTTATCAGTATTCGTGACTTACACAGAACCGACAGACTTTCGCAACGTTCATATATGCGGTCATCGGTATTGCTGGGTACCTGATGTTTGGTCGCAATGTTAGCGACGAAGTCAGTAAAAATCTCCTTGGAGTTCCTGGGTATAGTCCCTCTCTCAACGAGGTCATGCTTTGGATGCTGGTCCTCAACCCACTATCGAAGTTCGCACTTAGTGCTAGACCCGTGCGTCCCTCCTTGTAGAACTGGCACAGCGGAATTCGCTAATCTCCTGGTCTTTAGCTGAACCTCACCATTGAAGCCATCCTCGGCATCGACACTACCAGTCTCTCCCATCACGGGGAAGAATATGACAAAAGGACGGTGGCGACCACTTCCCACCAGTCCAATCACTCCCTCAAATGCATTCTTACTATCATCGAGCGAGTACTCTTTGTATGCCTTTCGGTTGGCGTCTCCATCCTCGTTCCAGATTTTAGCTCCATGATGGCCATCCTTGGCTCGTTCTCCGCGTTCATCATCTGCGTTATCGGACCAATATCGGCCAAGGTTGCAATAGAGAAGAAATGCGGATTGTGGGACGCATTTCTGCTGGTGTCTGCGTTTGTGATGGCCGTTTGGGGAACGGGAGCAGCGTTTCTTTCCACGACAGACCCGTTGTAAAGTATTTGCGAACGGGTCTCGTCAGGTCTATTAGCCGCAAAAAAAAAAGTCACCCGCTCTGAATTCCTCATATAGATTTCGTGCTATTCGAGAGTTTCATAGTGTATCCATCATCTCGTCGATGTATCCAATAGTCACTTTGCATATAAAATCCGATTTTCCTGTCATGAAGATTGCGCAGTCTCGTTGCGGGTAGCGGATGATGTTGAAGCAAGCAGCTTGGTACATTCGATCACAGAGATTTCCTCTCCGGTGAACGCGAGTGAAGAACCGAGGGTACAATTTTTCTACACGGATGAGATGGTATGAGATATGATCTTCGATAGCTCTAACCCAGAAAAAGCGATCAGTAGTTAAAAATGAGGCGACATTCAGAAACGTACGTGGCAGCTTGATATTTTCCTGGACAATCGTCGACTCAATCTGGTTATCCGGGTTTGGTGGCAGCTCAATGACGCCCGTTGACGAGTCGAGCTTCCAACCCAGTTTTTCCACATAGTTGTCCAAATCGGTTCCTGATATTGTATTCAGCCTTTGTAGATTTGTTGAGGTAAAGGATAACATCCTACCGCTTAGATCCAGATACGTTCCCAATCGCTTGTTGCTTATTCGCTGGAATGCGGCCTTCACAGCGCGTATCACAACAACTCTAATCGCATCTTCAAATCCGACAACCTCGACAGTGTAATTGTCCCTGAGGGACTCAAGCTCATCCGAGCGATACAAGCTCCAAAATGCGGGAAAACGGCACTGCTGGAGCAGGCTGTGAAGGGAGGTGAGTTGAGGGAGGAGGTTAGGAAGGGGATCAGGCTCGTCAAGGGTGGTGTTGATGGGCCGTTCATCGAGGAGGGCAATTGAGAGGTTGAAATCGGGGAAGGGGACGGAGGTGAGGGCTTTGATGAGAATGTTCACTATAACATCAGGGTTATAGAGGTCTGGGTTGAATTGATACCTGCGGTAGGTCAAGAGAATTGGGATGAGAACGAGCTGTGGAGAGAAGGGAGGCTCACAGTTTGAGGATTGCGAGGTTCGCTAGGCAGTCATACTCCTGACTTCTGATCTGGTGATACAGATAATCCTCAAGAATCCCGACATTGGAAGGATTGTAACGGTCTGCAGCAGATGTTGTGAAATGGCCAGGTATATTGTACCATCGCTGAGTACGCACCAACGCCCGATACCAAATTTTCGATGAGCTCAGGCCGTGTGGGAGGCGTAACCCAATCAGATGTAGCCGAAGACATTGTGGTGTCACGACGTGTGTTCAGATGCTTTATGAAGAGTTGTAGAAACAAAAGCACTTTTTTGAGGGAGAGAGCGGTGGGGATGGTTGTGACTGAAAAAGTGCTGTCTTTCCGAGATCGCGGCGGCGCAAATAGCAGCGCGTCAATCTGCGTCAATGCGCGACTTGACTTTTCCCCTCATCTTGAACTTCACATGGACGTCGACCCACCTACAACGTCTGACACAAATACTCAGGACACTATTGAAAATGGTCATACTCCGTTGCAGGATGAAAATGGCTCAGCACTTGATAATAATGCGGAGACCACTACGCCCTCTTTGAGCCCACAACCAACACCGCAGCCGCTCCTGCCTCCCGGTCCACCACCTCAACCTCCAGTCTCTGGTAGTGGCAGCCGGAAACCAAATTACCAGGCTCGATACATTTTAGGCGGTCATACCATGTCCATTTCCTCGATCAAATTCAGCCCAGATGGTACCATGCTCGCATCCGCCGGTATGTCCATTAAAGTGTCTTTCGTTGTGTCGTTTATGTGGAATATCAACTCCAAGGGAAGCTGCGGACAAGCTGGTAAAGCTTTGGGATGCAAATACTGGCGAGATAATAAAAACGTTGGAAGGGCATACGGAGGGTATATCTGACGTTGCCTGGTCAAGCGATTCGGAATATCTGGCCTCGGCTTCAGACGACAAGACGATTCGAATATGGAGCCTTGACGGTGTAAGTGAGGTTGCGAAATATGACCATCCTAAATATTGATCACTCTGTGAAGGTTTCAATGAACAGGATACTTAGAGGACATACAAACTTTGTCTTCTGCGTGAACTACAATCCGCAATCCAACCTTTTGGTGTCGGGTGGATTTGATGAGACTGTCCGCGTCTGGGATGTAGCAAGAGGTATGGTATCAAGTTCTCTTACCATGATTGTGGTGCTGATGGTCTATGTAGGAAAGTCACTGAAGGTGCTTCCTGCTCATTCTGATCCGGTCACGGCTGTCAGCTTCAACCATGATGGTACACTGATTGTTTCTTGTGCTATGGATGGTCTCATGTAATTGTTTCTATTGATTTTTCTTTTGCCTGCGAGCCTCAATCTCTGATATTGACAGACGGATATGGGACGCCGATTCGGGGCAATGTCTCAAAACTCTGGTGGACGACGATAACCCTATATGGTATGTGCATACTATCTTCCTTTGTAGAAAGTCTCTTAATGAACGTTTGATTCCAGCTCGCATGTCAAGTTCTCGCCAAACTCAAAATTTGTTCTGGCTTCGACACAAGATTCCACCATCCGCCTTTGGAACTACCAGACGTCCCGTTGCGTCAAAACATACACTGGTCACACGAACAGGACGTACTGCCTCGTCGCTTGTTTCATCACAACAGGCGGGTCCTACGTCGTCAGTGGTAGTGAGGATGCAAGAATCTACATCTGGGACTTGCAGTCGAGACAAGTCCTTCAGGTGCTTGAGGGTCATAGAGGCGCGTAATATGTCCTCCAGACCTCTTCTATTTGCTTACCTCTTGCTTATGCGTTCAGACGTTGTTTTGACTGTTGCAGTAAGTAGAGCATCGCCTCTGCGACTCTCGTATTTCCTGACCCGCATGATGTTTACAGACCCATCCAACGCGAAATATCATCGCATCAGCTTCCATGGAGAAGGATCTCACAATTCGGCTTTGGTTTGATGAGGGTGACTCGGACGAGGGATAGAACATACCCATGTTGTTTCTCGACGTTCCGGCGTTGTAATCTCTAGGTGTTTTAGACAGTCAGCCAACAGCAACCACACAGCGCTTGTTGCTTCTTACCGGGTTGCTATGTACAAGAACGAAGAATTATAGCTGATTTAAGAACGATAGGTCTAAATGTATTGGTCAGTGCACAGGCGGGATGTGACAGAAAGGTGTTCTGCCCAGCCAAAACCCTGAGGTCTCGAGATCAGAGTCAACATATCTCATTGTCGTGGCCTACGGCGAGCTCGGCGACCATTATATTCACACCTCGCCTATATCTTGATAATTTCGTTGGGGCCTATCGATCTTAAATCAGCTGTAGAACATCCATTTCAAAGAAAGTAATTCCAGATTCTAGATAAGCTACGCCGAAACATCAATATGTACTACTTTGCGAGGACGTCCGCCACGACTTTCTCCGTGGTATTCCAGAGCCTCTTGGCAAGGACGGGGTCCTGCGACTCCTTTGTCGTCAGCTTTACAGTCTTCCCGTATGACTCCAGGTATTTTCCCTTGTACTTGTCAGGCGCAGCAGCAACCTCCGCACTCGTGGCTGCGAACAGGCTTGTGTATGCGCCCTCCAAAGGAGTGATAGCTACGAACCAGAGCAAGATCCGTATCATGAATGGACTGCTCGATTGTGCACCCTCTAGAATAATAAGAAAAGGATGGTAAGATAAAGCGCTTCATTTGATGTCGTAAGAAAGCACTAGCCAGTAGCCACGCTTCCAGGATGAAGCGTTATGACGTTGATAGGTACATCCTCTTCGTCGAATCGTCGTTGAAGCTCAGCAGTGAACAAGAGGTTCATAAGTTTGGAGGAGCCTTCAAATTGATGGTCAGGTCGTAGTACTCTCGAATGACAGGATACTCACAATAGCGCCAGTACTTTGTCAGCCAGATATTTTCCTTACCAGACTTACCCTGTACGGCATTGAAGTCCTCGAGACTGTCGAACTTTGTCTGTCCAGGTGTTTTGTATGCGATGGACGAAACCTATAACAGCAACCGTAAGGTAAAACACTGAACACTCACTGAATCCCAGGGACAACGTTCTTACGATGACTATGCGAACATCAGCGCCGGGAAGTCTGGCCGTCGCTTTCAGCAGCGGTAAGAGAGTTGTAGTCAAGACGAAGTGCCCGATATGACTTGTACGGCCAACATTAATTATCCGTTCAGAGATCGAAAAAGGTACCGTTAACTTACTTGACGGCGACAGTCTGCTCAATCCCATCTTCACTAAGGACGTAGTCCTCGGCCAATCTGCCTGCATTGTTGACTATGCCTAGCCGTCAGCCCATGTTCAATTGACGACAACGCCATCATCAACCTAAGATGTCTAAGCGCGTTTCCTTCGCTAAAATTTCTTCCGCCGCCTTCTTCGCTGAGTGAATCGACGACAGATCGAGTGGTAGCCAGATGACTCTATCCGCGCCTTTCAACGTTGGAGTATCTTTCTCCATGCGCGAGATGGCGGCGAGGGCCTTGGATTCTGTCCGGCAAGCCAAGTACACCTTCGCTCCATGGATGGCTAGCTGTTCCGCAGTATGGTAGCCAATGCCCGTGCTGATTCGAGGTTGAATTGAGTAGAGGATATTTGTGCATTAAGAATGAGCAGAAAAAACGTACTTCGCACCGGTCACCACAGCAACCTTCCCGTTCAGATCAGGAATATCGCGTTTGGGATTATAGCTAGGTTTAGAGAAGAAAAGGCCCATAGTTCGAAAGGAACGAAGAAAGCGAAATGCAGTGTGAGGGGGAAGAGAATGTGGTGCGTACACCTATCCAACGAACGCGCTGCTTTAATACACTGGTTACCGACCCCCGGACGCGCTGACTGAGCATCAAGATGAATAATCCTGCTGAAGATAGTTAATCCACGAAGTAATCCAATGAAACGACGGGATACGATGATGTATGCAAGCAGAGTATGGTTCGTGCAGATGCTAACGCCGCTATCGGCGTTTAGAAATTCGTCATTTGTTCTTGCCTGCATGCGCCACATCGACTCGCCTATGGTATACCGAGATGGAGTCGTCTAGATCAATGCAGAAGACGTCTTGGCAAGATGCTATCCTGCTTTGGGCAGAGAGAAAAATGTGCCAGTGGGAGGCGAGAGCTGGAGTGGCAAGTTCTGTGGAAACAGGGCACACGGCTGCGATTTGCAAACTACATATTTTCTTGTAAGTACAGCTATCCGTTCTTAATCTGTATTCACAATCAATTGGACATTAGACATTCAACTATCGTTAGGCTCACCAGCGAATGCGACGCGTCTCAACGATCAGGTGATGCAGTTCCAATGTCACGTGAATGGCCAGGAGAAGGAGGAATTTCCCAAAACTCGACGCGGCCGTCGTGGAGGATAGCCCATCTTGGGTCAGATGGTCTGAGAGATATGTGCGGCACAAAGGTGGTCTTCACGAGATGTGGAGATAGAGATTTGAGGGACCTCTCGTTTTCTCAGTTTATGTATGACTCCGACCCAAAGCGACTGTCGGCTTTAGCTATGGATTCAATCTCCGCGCTACTCTTTACGATAACATAACTTACAAAAAGGCAAAACTGACCTGAAGTATGCAACAGTGAGTCTGCTTGAGAAAGTACTAACAAGTTGACAGAAACCTCTGGACGAAAATAGAACAACGTAGTAAGCTCTAGTAGTTTGTTCAGTCACAACCACTTACGGGACCGCCTCTTGGACAGCCGCAGTCCTCATTTTCAAGCTCCGACTCATCTTGGTATATAAGCAAAACCCAGAAGCGGGTTATCGTCCGTACCATCTCATCGTAAACCACCAGTGTCATCTCATCGTAGTACACTTCCATCATGCAAATTTTCGTGAAGACCCTCACCGGCAAGACCATCACTCTCGAGGTCGAGCCGTCTGATACCATCGACAATGTCAAGGCCAAGATTCAGGATAAGGAGGGGTGAGTGACGTCTGATATCGTTGTCCTAAGATCCTATCACTCACGCCATTTCGCATCCAGCATTCCTCCCGACCAACAACGCCTTATCTTCGCCGGGAAGCAGCTTGAAGATGGTCGCACCCTGTCTGATTACAACATCCAGAAGGAATCGACTCTCCACCTCGTCTTGCGTCTGCGCGGTGGTATGCAGATCTTCGTCAAGACTTTGACGGGAAAGACCATCACCCTCGAAGTGGAGTCTTCGGATACCATTGATAACGTCAAGGCAAAGATCCAGGATAAAGAGGGCATTCCTCCCGATCAGCAGCGCTTGATCTTCGCGGGCAAGCAGCTTGAAGACGGCCGCACCCTGTCCGATTATAACATTCAGAAGGAGTCTACCCTCCACCTCGGTATGTATTATGCTACGTCTTCATCATTCCTTGGCTCATGTCTCTGCAGTCCTTCGTCTGCGTGGCGGAATGCAAATCTTCGTTAAGACTCTGACCGGGAAGACCATTACGTTGGAGGTCGAGTCGTCAGACACCATCGACAACGTAAAGGCCAAGATTCAGGATAAGGAGGGTATCCCCCCGGACCAGCAGCGCTTGATTTTTGCTGGCAAGCAGCTTGAAGACGGCCGCACTCTTTCGGATTATAACATTCAGAAAGAGTCGACGCTCCACCTCGTCCTACGTCTGCGTGGCGGTATGCAGATCTTTGTCAAGACCCTCACGGGCAAGACGATTACCCTCGAGGTAGAGTCTTCGGACACTATCGACAACGTGAAGGCGAAGATTCAGGACAAGGAGGGTATCCCCCCGGACCAGCAGCGTTTGATCTTTGCCGGCAAGCAGCTGGAGGACGGCCGCACTCTCTCGGATTACAACATCCAGAAAGAGTCAACTCTTCACCTTGGTGAGTACTAACAAATTTTGCTCCATTACGTTTGTGGCTTATATTCGTAAAATGCAAGTCCTCCGTCTTCGTGGCGGCATGCAGATCTTTGTGAAGACCTTGACCGGGAAGACCATCACGTTGGAGGTTGAGTCTTCAGACACCATCGATAACGTCAAGGCCAAGATCCAAGATAAGGAAGGCATTCCTCCAGATCAGCAACGCCTCATCTTCGCGGGAAAGCAGCTGGA
Organism: Bondarzewia mesenterica; assembly: GCA_004802705.1. Lineage (NCBI taxonomy): Eukaryota > Fungi > Basidiomycota > Agaricomycetes > Russulales > Bondarzewiaceae > Bondarzewia > Bondarzewia mesenterica. The sequence goes on along the minus strand of SGPL01000026.1, from coordinate 88,388 downwards.
GGATGGTCGCACGTTGTCCGACTACAATATCCAGAAGGAATCTACGCTCCATCTTGTCCTTCGTCTCCGTGGCGGGATGCAGATTTTTGTCAAGACACTTACGGGCAAGACGATTACATTGGAAGTCGAGTCGTCGGACACGATTGACAACGTGAAAGCGAAGATCCAAGATAAGGAGGGTATTCCTCCTGATCAGCAGCGTTTGATCTTCGCGGGAAAGCAGCTAGAGGATGGTCGCACACTCTCGGATTATAACATCCAGAAGGAGAGTACGCTTCACTTGGGTGAGTTGTCCCTTTAGATGGGTTGGTCTTACATTCTTACATGTCGCTGACCTACTTTATACCAGTACTCCGTCTTCGTGGTGGCTTTTGATCTCGTCTTCAATGCACTGTAGTGGAAGTTTTGTTGTACTATCATGTTCATTTGTTATGCATTACAATGTCATTGTATTTTTCCGTTCCAACTCTCTTCGTGATACTGGAAGTTTGTCAAATGTAAGGGCAAAGCAATCGAGAGATTCAGCAACACAAAGCCCATCAATATGAAATGTGCTACATCTCTGCCCGGTTCTCGCTACTGGGGTGACTCGTAGTCTTCCGCCGTCGCTTTCTCTTATGTCCCTCTTTTCGCACATCCTGGTCATCTGCATGTTTCGGCACCCCACCAATTTCAGCCTCATCATCTCGTTTTCTCTTCTCGCCGGCCTTATCCTTCGCATCTGGTCTTGTCACATTATTAAATGACGCTCCTTTTTGCGACTCCTTCCCCTTGCCCTTGTCCGTCTTCGCCTTCGCCAGTATCGGCTGCTCAACAGTTTTCTTCTTCTTGACACTCAGAGGGTTGGGGCCCTTCGGCCCTTTCTTTTTCTTTTTTAGAGGCTCAGGCTGTGGCGGGGCCGCGGCTTTCAGTTTAGCGGATTCAGAGGTGGAGGGAGCAAGAGACTGCTGTTCGGCCTAACATAGGACAAGATGAGCAAATCGATGATGCGAAACACGGCAAGGCAAGGTGAGAATAGGTGGACGTACGAGCTGCTTCGCGCGGAGAGTCGTATCGCTTGGGGGTTCAAGGATCATGACAGAGCGGTTGATGTGGAGAATGGGCACGCCTGGAATGGACCGAAGTTTGACGCGGAGAGGATGCGACTGAGTGGCGACGACATAACGATGCTTATTCGTATCACCTATATCGAGAATAAGAATTCTGGGTTCGACGGCAAGGAAGTGTAGAAAGCGCACCTATCACGCTTGTAAGGCAGTCGTCCCCAGGGATTGCCTCCTTATGATTGCATTTTCGTCTCTCGAACGTCTTTGCGAGATCAACAGCGGGTTGCAGGGATTTTCCCTGCAAGTAGAGCTCGTGTATGCAGCACTGGGTGATCACTAGCGAGGAACTTGAACGTCAGCGTTACTTTGGCAATCGGCCGTACAGGTAAGGAGATAGAGACTTACTGGGCTTGACCGTCCCTTGCAAGACGATGCCCAGCTGCTTATTGAAGTCAAGTTTTTGGGAGACGGCGGTTTTGCACATCTCCGAGTCCACTGTTAATAAATCGCGTGTTACATGAGTTGACCTAATAGATGGACGTGAGGATGGACGAACCTAGGACTTGGTAGGGTTGTCGGAAGCCGAATGAGAGGCTGTAGAGAGACATTAGCTTGCGGTATGATTTAGCTCGCTTTTGTCGCATCTTTACGACGATTTTCTTCTGAGAGGACAAGGAAAGAAAGCAAAGATAGTCTTCAGGACAGGCGATTCGATCCAAGCAAGCACCTAGCAAACGGTCAGGATTTACGAGAAACAAATTCCATTATTTGGCTTTGTTGTCCAAGAGCCTCTAACCACTTCCAAATTGGGACACTTACACCTTCCCATATCACGGTCTGTCATGACGCGTCTCACAACAGTGCTGGCCCTTCTAAGGTAATATTATTCTGCATCCATATTTTCCGCGCTTTCTAAGGCGATACACTGTGCTAGTACATGCTACTCGGTGCTTGCTATTGACTTGACCGGCAGAATACAGTGGAACGAGCATTGTCCAAGTGTGTGATTCACGTGTAAGCATCTTGCAGAGAGTGCTGACTATCGATGTGAGATCAGATTCGTCGGCATTGGGTTCTGCGACAGTAGTGCTTGATGATGCAGTGGCAACAGGGAGTGTGACAAGGAACGGTCATTTCATCATGTACGCACACGTTCCTCCCTACTCTGTTTTCCTTCTCATTCGTCCTATCTCTTCAGTCCAGATGTAGAGCCAGGGACGTATGTCCTTTCCGTTATCTCACATAACTATCAATTTGAACAGGTATTTTCTTGCTTCTTCATGTCCTGCATCCTCGTCTGACCATGCTTCATGGCCTCATAGCTACGCGTCGATGTCGCCGCCCCACCCTCGCCGCCCGAAATTCGACCCTACATTCCAGGGACCCCTCTCAACCCCCGCTCGCCCGTAAAACTTCCTTACCCTATCACTCTCGGTTCTCGCGGTCAGAACGCCTACTTCGTCCCACCTCAATCCTTCAATCTGATTGGCATGTTCCAAAATCCGATGATGCTCATGATGGTCTTTGCCGGCGTGATGATGCTCGCGATGCCATATCTCATGGTACGTTCGCCTCCCTTTCTTTACTCAGCCACCCTCAGATTGAATTGCCACCTACTCACGCCCTCTACAGAAAAACATGGACCCAGAGATGGTGCAGGAGTTCAAAGAGAACCAGGTAAAGATGGCCAGCCTCCAAAGCTCGCTACAGAATGGGGATCTTAAATCAGGGTATGTACCACCCTATCGCACGCGACGGCATTCACTCACCCCGTCCACCGTCTGTCAGCTTTTCCGCCCTCTTGAGCGGCGAAGAACCCCGCACAGCTGTCACAACAGCAACCAATAGACAACCCAATTCCGCGTCGAATACCGCAAAGAATCGGAGTGGTCACAAGAAGCGACGTTGACACCTCGTCGTTGCTTCGTTCCCCTTCCACCCTCAATTCTTTTTGTAGACTTAGTTCGCATTACGGATGCCGATAATGAAATATCTTTTTATCAGTTCATGTGTCCTTTCATCTTTCCGCGCATAAAGGATTCATCGATAGTCTGTCAGCAGATCCAACTTCATTAACGAACACGCGTGGTAAGTCACTGCAACATCGAGTTTCGTTCCTTCTGAACAACGAACATCTTCAATTACTAGTACGATTTTTTTTTACAGTTGTAGAGTACCAAGTCGTATCCAAACCTCTATGATAGAAATACAATGAAAACTGTTCGAAACTCTGCGCAACATCACGAAAGTAAGCACAAAAGATCATGACACGAGTACACCGCGGAGACTAGTGATTGTACTGATGGGGAGAGGGTATAGGCGCTAAATAATCATCCCGAGGTAAATGATACACATGGAGAGTAAGCATGAAAGAAACTGAATCGAGAAGATACATGTGAGCCATCTCATAGATGGGATTGGAAGGAGAATGGAGACGGACATTCATAGTTGAGAACAAGGGGGGGGGAGTCATCCAGTCACGATAATAAAAACGAAAGCCAATACATACCTGCCCACAAAATGCGCTAACAACGCGTGGGCTCACGCTCCATCGACGGAAACACGATGTGCAGCTCTTGATGCCTCTACGGTGCCTATCCGACGCCAGCGCTCCTTTAAACCCACTCTCTTTCTCTCTGGGCTCTCCTCCTGCTCCAAATTCTTCGTCTTGCCCATCTCGTCGTTCGTAAAGGTAGTCGAAGACGCCAAAAGTGACGGCGGTGGACGCTTGCGCATCTTTCCCGAAGGATTTTGTTTGCCGTGTGCGAATAGCCGTCCAAGGCTCGAAGAGGCATGGGGTTGCGATGCATCGTCGGCGTGGGATCCCTTGCCCTTGCCCTTCTTTGCCTCGACAGCGTCGATGATGACGATAGCCTTCGCAGCGGGTGTCATGTTTGGAGGTGTCGCGCTGTCCGCACGGATTCGGTGTGTGCTCCTGTTGGCATTCCCATCCAGCCTGAGCACGGATCGTGAGAGCGACGGATCCGATGCACTGCGTGCTGCACGCGAGGGCCGCGAGGTTACCAAGCCTGAACGAGCGCTCGGGCTATTAGGGGCACCAGTCTGGCCGATATTCACGAGCACCCAGCCCTCAGGTTTCTGTCCTCCGCTGCCCCTTTCCTTCGCTCTCATACCCTCTAGGGGTGCGCTTTCTGGCCTCTTCTGTCTCCGCGGCACAACTCCGTGCGATGGCGACTCACTCTTCCGTTCGTGTTCTTGTCGCACGAGCTCAGGCTCCGAAACCTTGACCCGATGCTTCACAGCTCTCTCATCATCCTTCCTTGTCCCAAATTCTGGAATTCTCAGGTCGTTATGAGTGTGGTCGTGGTCATCAACTCTGTGTTCAACTTCCTCGCGCCCTATTTCCTTTGCCGGACTTTTCAGTCCACCAGGCAACGTCAAATCGCGCGTTGACCGGTCTTTGGCGCCCTTGCCTTGCTCTACACCCGTCCATGTGATCGGTATCTCATACGTCTGTCCCGTGCTGGTACTAAACGCTGAGTCACGGAACACTCCTGGACTAAGTAGAGGCGGGGTTACTGTGGAAGCATTCGAACCCGTAGAGGGTTTGGATTGAACGGCCGTAGCGGGAGGGAGATGCGATGGCGCAGTGGGAATAACAGGCTGCTCGGAAACCCGTTTCTGTGCTGCAAGATGAGGACGAGACGCACGCGCACCGCTACCAGCCGGCGATGTGTTTTCGTTCTCATGCTCAGTAGTTTGGTGAAAGTGGGGGATTCGTGGAGAAATGGTAGTATAGAACACTGTCGGGGTAGGCTCGGGAGTGTGATGCCCTACACGATGAAAGTCTTCTCTCCGCGCTAACAGTCGCTTAGCCTGCGACCCACCAGCACCGACACCCGTCATGTCAACAGTGCTAGGTAACGGCACACGTACGAGCTCCTCTTCGGCGCGTGGGGGAGCTCCGAGAACAGGTTTAGTGGGAAGGTTATCCTGCGAGCCATTCAATTTGGCCACTGCGACAGGCAACTGCGCACGCGGAGCCGCTTTCCGAAGGACGTGGCTGGGAGAAAGTGGTGAGGGCTGACCGACATGGTGGGCAGGCCCATTGTCTGTGGCCCCACGCACGTGAGAATGACCATCAGGATGGGCAGGGTGCCCAGGAGTCGGGGAGGTGCTATACCTCCCGTGCCCTGAAGTCGGAGCGAATTCGTCGGGCGTCGCCGCTCTGCGGCTTTCGCTCTTGAAGAGATCAGGGCTGGGAGAGTGTGACTCTGTGGTAGGTTCAAGGGAGATGCCGGTGAATATCCACAAGTCTTTGACGCGGGACCGATTCGCTAAAGACAACGAGCAAAGAAGTGTGAAGCCATACAGGTCTAGGGAGCCGAGAAGAGCGAGAACTTGGTGCAGAGAATCGATTGCAAATGTATCCTCTTGGAACCCTGGAACATATATAGATTCACAAAATTAGCAGGGTAGATAGCGAAATAACCGGCAGGCATACATCCGTATCCCCTCAGCTTAAATTCGTAGACCGTGTCTCCTACTTTCTTTTCCGAGACAACCCCACGCGGCCATGCACCTCGCACTGTTTGTAAGATAGCTGGTGTGCAATGCAGTGGAGCTGAGATCACACGCAGTGTCGTCGCATTTGGAAAGGAGATTGCAAATGGAACTTTCAGCGGAGATGTGACTGAAGAATTGTGACTGAGGGTGGACGACGGTGGGGGAAAAGGCGATGCTGTCGGGGACAGGGGGCGAGGAGCACTACTTGGCTTTGAGAAGGCCATGACAAGACGATCATCCTGCTCTCGACCGTAATCAATAGTGGACAGGAATTCAAAGCCATTCTGGTAGAGAACGGCTATGATGCTGACTATGAGCTTCTCGGTGAAAGTGCTCTTCGGACTTGCCCATGGTTTTCCGTCAAGTCCATACTCGCAAAGATTGTGCGTAACGTCCTCGCGAAACGAGATGACAAGTCGATGCTGGTCGAAGTATCTGCGGAGGGCTGCTATGAGCGAGGCTGGAAAGTTAAAAACTCTGATCAGAGCGGAGCCAGAGAGAGCGAGAATGGAAAACGTGGAGGGTGCCCGTTCGTCACGAATGAATTCGCGTCGAGGGACAAAGGCAGGGTCGGATGTTGAGGGGGAGATAGTATGTGCTGGCAACTTTGCCATGATTTGGGATGGTCGGTGGAGGACCGAAAGCAACGTTGGCCGCGAACAAGTCACCATCCTGCAGCCTGCGCTCTAAAACACGCCCCAATTGACGTCACCGAGATGAGTAACGCTCTGCATAAACGCTAGCCTGCCGGCACCACACCACCTTTCTCATCAACTCGACATTGACACAAGTCAAATACTCACCAGATTAATATGCTTTGCTCTCATAGTACTCCTCTCATATGTACTGCTCACGACGCCCACGGTATCACTGGTATGCCCATCGAAGGATCCCTGGGATGTCGTCAACCTTCGTACCTCGGGATCCGCCTTCTGTCAATCCTTCAAAACTCTTGTCGTCACAGTGTATGCGAGCCGCGGTGAGCACTGAGCGCCTAAGTACTATGGAGCGTAACTGATAGCTTCGAGCAGGGCGCTGGTAGCTATGTATGGTGCATAGTAAATCCATCCACGAACATACGTTGCAGCGGAGTAAGAAGAGGACAGGAATTTTGATTGCAGGCCACATCGACAACAATAAACAGTGCCTGAAGTTTTACTTCGCGCGGAATAAGGCCAGAGGCGCAGATCTTCTGACCAACGCCGCTTTTTGGGTACAAGGGCATCGGCGAAACGCATACCACATACATATAAATTCGCTAGTTGACGACAGTGGACTCAGGACCCGTGGTATTGAGAAGGTGAGACCACATGCACCAGTCCCTTCATGGACCATGATTCATTTCCTCTAAGAAGCAAGAATTCCGCACGCGCTGGCGATGGTAGGGTGTTAAGATGGAAGCGAACTTTGTGGATCCTATTTATGTATCATTGTTTGAGTTAGAGTTCACAAGCACGTTAATGTAGGTCTGCATTTCCGCCGAGGAGTTCTGTTGTCAGCCTCCACATGAATCCTGGCGAGGAAGTTTGAGAGCTCATGCAGGTTGAGCTAGATGCATCAAGAAAAGAAGAGGTGAAGACAAGGACCATTGGTTGAATTAGCCAGTGCAACTGGCGGGATGCACCGGACCGCCTCACGCGCGCGGACCGTCACGCCCGTTCCACAGCGGGCCAGCTTCCGCGACCGTACATCTTTGAGCTACTTAAAGACCAAGATGGCTGCGATGAGCTACTCTTTCCCGCTGATAGCTTTGTTGCCTATCTACCTGCATCCTGAAACATAACACCATGTCTGGAGATCTGAAAAAGCTGAACGTCCTGATGTGTAAGTGATGAGTATCCTCAAATCGCAAGTGACAGGCAATTGACATGAAATCGCAGGTGGCGCTGTGAGTGCCAGACAACGAAGCGAATCTAGTTCTGATTGAATTTGATGTTGGTATGTGCTTCGTAGGGAGAGTACACCACGGGATGGACAGGATCGGGCGCATCCAAGTCAGACAAGAAGGTGAGTTGAAATGCATTGCATAACATGCAAAGTGCGCAGATACTGATCTGTCTTGCCAGATCGGCGTGATTATTCTTCATCATCTTCCATTTTTCTAATATCTGAACGGAACAACAGGTCGTCGGCCTGACTTTGTTTGACCTTCGCAGATTAGGCAAGGTAGGAGTCATTAAACGATACTCAACTTTCCGGCCGCTCAAATTCCGAGGCGTATCTGTCAGGTGGACAAGCTCGGTATGGTGAGCGTCAGCGGAAGCAAGTTTCCAGCCATCCGTCAGCACTTGCACGAGAAAATCGGCTTGGTTTACAAAGACATGGACCTCTCGTGCGCCCAAGCAGCTTCCCTTCTGCCTCCCCCCTTCCGATATCTCATTTCATCTCGCAGATTTGACAGCTTCCCGGAAGAGAAAGTGACAAATCCAGAGGCTTGTCAGTACACCCAACCTCTTCATTTATCATACCAATCATACACATGAATGCTATAATGCTACCGCTCAGACAAGACAGCAATTGATGGGCTTTCTCCCGGAGACGCAGTCATTATCTTTACCCCAGACAGTAAGAAGATTCCTACGACATTTGGATATTTTTGATTCGAATGGTTTCTCAGGTACCCATTATCCCATCGCCAAATACGCGCTCGAGCACAAGTTGCATGTTCTCGTCACAAAACCAGCGACGCAGCTCCTTTCGCATCATCTAGACCTTGTAGAGCTTGCAAAGAAAAATGATGTGGTCTGCTTCGTCGAGCATCACAAACGGTGGGTTTGAGTTTAGTTTTTCGGTAATCTTTCCTGCTTATCACATTTCCAAAAATACAGGTTCGACCCCGTGTACAGTGATGCGCGCGCGCGCGCAGCCACGCTTGGAGAGTTCAACTTTTTCAGCGCATGGATGAGTCAGCCGAAGAGTCAGCTCGAGACATTCCGTGCATGGGCAGGGAAGGACTCTGACATCAGGTGGATATCTAAAACAGTCCTTTTATTCATATCAGCTAATGACTGACTTTACGACAAGCTACTACCTCTCTTCCCACCACATTGACATCTGCTGCTGGATCCTCCAGGACAAGGCCATCCCCACGCGCGTCGTTGCAAGTGCCGCGACGGGTATTGCGACAAGCGAGCCATACAATTGTGTTCCTCAAACGGAAGACACGATCACGCTCCTCGTCGACTGGCAATCGATCACGAGCCCAAAGCACAAGGGCACGGCGGTGTATACCGCGTCGTGGACCGCGCCGCTCAAGTCGGGCGTGCATTCCGCGCAGCACTGGTACTACATGGGAGAAAAGGTGCGGTCAATGAATTGATGATACCGAGCACATGCTGTGCGCGCGTTGAGTGACTCTGACGCGACTATCTGTGCGATAAGGGCGAAATCAACGTCGACCAAGCTCATCGCGGGTACGACGTCACGGTCGACGAGACCGGGAAAACGTGGTACAACCCATTCTAGTGGGTCCCCTCATCCTCGTTCACCCTACTGCGCACCATGTATTTGACTCCCCTTCTGGTGGTGCAGCATGAAGTACTCCCCATCCGAGAGCGGGCACTTTGACGGACAGCGCGGCTACGGTTACGTCTCGATCGAGAAATTCATCGACGCCGCGCGGAGCGTCAATGCGAAACAAGCCGAGCCCGGCGAGTTTGACAAGCACGGTCTGCCCACGATCGCCAACACCGTGCTCACCACCGCCATTCTCAATGCGGGACGCATCAGTCTCGACGAGAAGAGGGCCGTGGGGATCAAGAAGAGCGGGGAACAATGGGTTCTCGAGTAATGAGGTGACGTTGTGTCGGTCTTGCTCCAGTCCCCCTTCTCCCCCCTCTCGCGTCATTATTACTGTAACGGCTGCTGCAGATGTGTCGTGGGACGTCGACGTCGACGTCGCGGATCGAGGGGCATCGTGCGCATGTGTCAAGGGTGGTACGAATGTAAGTAAGAGAAGTTGGGAGCACGTATGTAACCCTGCATAATCTGTACGCTATGCTCTAAAATATCAGTCAGCCTGCCATGAGAGCCCGTGAGAGCGATCCGCGTGAGCGTAAGTAATGGCATTAAGTGGGGTATAATAGCCACTGTTGGCGCTCACCCGATCAAGAACGCATATACAATATGTAAAGTAGTCGGTTTCTGATGTACGATCCAGCCCGGACGCACTCGAAATCACGCGTCCATGTAATCAACGGTCGCGAACCTGATCTTCTGTCGCACGCCCAATAGCAATGTCACTTCTCCAGCTTCCGCTTCGCGCGTTCTCTGAGTCCGAATTCATCCCCGGTGGTCCGAGGAGTCAGGGAACGCGCGATGCGCAGCTCGCGCTGATTGTCCCTATGTGCGTCGCGCTAGTACAAGCTTGGGGCCTCTCGAACTCACGCCCAGCCGGCCTGATCCAGTGATTGCTTAGCACGGTGGCAACGAATACTTACGATGGAACGACGGACGGAATTGAAGATTGAATATCGACATCCGGAGCTGCGACCAAATTAGTAAGGAAGTNAGAGTCCTGTAAAGTCCTTGGCTGTCCGCGAGCCCGCGCGTGGGTGGGCACTGCGTGTTCTCTCCAGAAAACCATCCCATATTGAGGGGTGGGCGANGAATGGCGNAGANGTGATCTCGCCGAGCGCGAGCGGCGGCGGGTGTTCGAAGGGGCACTGCAGGCCTCGCTCGACAAGGTACATACCTACAAAATCATGCCATACTTATCGCAGCAACGAGCGCTTACNTTCATGATGGCGCGCACGCAAAGANGAGAGATAAGTAAAAGTGGACGTCCAACTCACCACCGAGTTAATAACCGACGCGNNCGCGTCAAAGGGGGGTCAGATGGCACACCGCTCCATCAAAAAGCAGCGAGAACCTTAAGGACTGCAAAAGCATGCGAACCCTCCCACGTCCTCGTCATACCCATGGTCCATCGCGAGCTCGCGGGCTCTAGCGATATGCAATATGCATGCGCGCGCACGTACCTGATTTCTCAGAAATTCCAAGTCAATCAGTGCCTATGCCGCATCCTACACACCATTGAACCCACTAGTAGCCTCTAGTAGCGATTGCAGATTTCCAGAGGTTTCCCCGCAATAAATGAGTGATTCCAACCGAACTCACCTAGCTAGACCTTGTCCGTGCTACGATACTCACGGCGATGGCGATTGGCGGAAGCCGGCTTGAAGCAATCGCTCTTGGAATGGAAGCACCGCATCCCAGACCTTCGGTATCGGCGCGCGCCCGCCAACTGTCCTCACCCACCGATCGAGTGTCGAGTTCATAGCGCACCCTGCCGCCGTAGACAAACCTACCTCCCCCCCGCATCCGGTCCCCCCGACGGCCCCGCCCATGACTCTCCCAGATCAGACTCATCCCACACGTCCGGACCTTGTCGCTCTGAGCGAGTCTGAGAAATTGGATAATGCGATTCAGGGGACCCCTTGTTCAATTGTAACAGCTGACACACACTACTACTCTGCGGGAGGAGATGACGGTTGGCAGCCCTTCAGGCCAGTGATGTAAGGACGACAGTGAATGTGAAAGAGTCGGAAAAGACGGGTGTGGCAACAGGACGATGTGAAATATGAGACAGTGCGCGAAGGGAAGAATAGAAGTCGATGATTGGGGGAGGGGGGTATTCGGATGATGTTGGATGGAGAATAACAAAGGAATATGATAAGCCGACATGTCGTGGACGTGCGGCCGAACAGTAGTGAAGGGTGATATAGGTATGGTAAAATGAAGAATAAAATAAAGTGGTCGAAAGGGGGAGGGGGTGAACTAAAGGGAGAAACGGGGTAAAATGCTGTTAGGCTGTCGACTTCACCGCTTGAGGGAACTAAGGGAAATAAGGGAATGATTGTGTGATAACGAGGTTTGCATATGAGAGAGAAAAAGAAAAAGACAGAGAGACAGAGGAAAAAGAGGAACGCAGAATGAGTGATGAAGATTGTGCGTTGGGGATCGCTGGCCCTACACGACAGGAAGACGAAGAGATTGCGAGAGAATCCGACAGGAGTCCATTGGTTGTACATCGTGAACAAAGGTTTGGGAATGTACGGCGAGGGAGAACCTACAACCGACATACCTCGCTGCCTTGTGTGCGGGAGATGCGCCTCCGGTCGAAGCTAGTGATGGTGGATGAACGGGACGAGACAGTGCAAAAGAGAGGATGCATGGATGATGAGGATTGCAGAGACAGAAGATTGCGCGAGACTGATGTTGTCGACGACAGACGTGTATGGTGATACATTTTGCTGATGGAAATATGCACTCGAGTGATGAAGAGGAGGATGCCATGTTCGCGATGGGTACGGGACGGTGGGAGGGACGTCGCCGTGTTTTGAGGGTCTATACGACCATCGCACGAGGAGAGGCACCATTGAGGGCATGCAACGCCGGCCGACCAAACGTGACAAAGTCATGGGGCAAGAAGTGGTCCGGAGGGTTCTCCATATGTTGCTTGTTGATCACGGGCTCAAACTTAGGGGAAGGCAAGTTCTCCTTGTCGTCTTCAGACATGACAGAGCCCGAGAACGGGTCACTAGAGAAGGCCGGACTCGGGCTCGTTGGCGTGGCAGGCATGTCATCCGATAGATCAGAGACGGTGGTCGTGGCGCTCATGGGGGTGCCGATGGCGGACATGGTGGAGCGGATCGGCGTGATGGGTAGAGGGAACGAGTGGCGATTGAACCGTCCACCCTGGAGGTAGTACTGGACGACAAAACGTCGAGGCCTTCGAGTAGAATGCGTACGAATACTTCTTGACGAGTGTCTCAGATAGATCGTTGACATGCTTCGCAAGGCGATTGTCAAGAGACTCGACAATATCGAGGCACTCTTCCGTTTCCTCGAATATCCGACGCCCCTTCCCGCAGAGAGATCGGGCGAGGGTCAACGACCCGAGTGCGATTGACGACGGCGGATACTTGACGAACTCCCGGTAGAACAGAGTGATCTCCATCAAGAAGCGTGCGACGTGCTGGACACGGATCTCCTCCACGTATGGGACGCAGCAAAGAACTCGAAGCCAAGCTTCAGCTGTCGGATGTCCTAGTGTCCATTGAATGGTGGCGAGCACGTGGCCCTCCATCTGGACGAAAGCAGACTCGTCGTAAGCCTCACGGCAGAAGTGAACGAGCTCTTGGACGGTGGGCACACGCTCCTTGGCATCCTCGAACTTGGCAGCAATCCAGAGAGCAGCACAGCCGACAAGCTGATAGTGCTTGATAAAGACGATGCGACGAGAGACATATCGATCAACAATGTTCAGCGTCAGATAGAGAGTCTCGGGACGGAGCCGAAAGGTAAAGTGCAGCTCGACAAGAAACTCCACGAGACAAGGGCGCATGTGCCACTTGATTTCAGGCTGTTGATCCATGGAAGACGTTGAACCCATCGTATAACGCTGAGAGACGTGAGCCCGGGACGAGGACGGAAGGCTTGAAGGAATGGAAACTGACCTCCATTTCGAGCATATAGTACCGAACCTCTTCACGATATTCGTCTTCGAGTAAGACACCATCTCGGCGCATAGCGGCGAGTTGCTGTTCACGCTGACGCTGCAAGGTGTGTTCCATCCTTGCTGTCCGTGGGGATTTTCGGGCGGTGGAGATGGAGGTGGAGGGAGAAGATTGTTTGCGGGACTTTGAGATGCCATTGGGAGATGGGCGTTTCTTGGGATAGATATTGGAGCGCGAGGCTCGGGCAACGGAGGTGGAGAGATCCTTCATGTTGACGGCAGAGAGGGCGATAAGACCAGAGACGGGAGGAACTGGAAGAGGGCTTGAGGTAGGGGGACGATGGAAAAGAGTGGGAGCGCAAGACGAGACATTAGCACAAGAGGTTGTAGAAAGAGAATGAGACATTATGATGATAAGAAATTATGGTGAAGCGTTGCTCGTCGAACGTTGGCACGTTGAGGTCGGCGTTGCAGGAGTGAAAGAGAGGAGGGAGGGTTGAGAGAGAGAGAAAAACAACAAAAAAAACAAAAACAAAAACAAAGAACATGGGAGGAATTACAGGTGGGGCATTTATGGAAAGCAGATGACCAAAAGGAGAGAAGTATGTCGAGTCCAACATCGACTCAAAATAGCAAGGGCCAGTTGGCACTTGGGCAAAATTCTGTCAACAGGACTCACCAAACAGAGAATCGCCAAGGTGGACGAGGGTGACTTGGAGACGTGGGCAAGAGACGTGTGCGATGGTAAAGTCGACACGGATGGGATGTGGCAATGGCTGAATGAAACGGAGGGGGAGGAGAGGGTCGTCAGCGTACAAGGTCGTTAACGTGAAAGATATATGGAGACAAGAAGAGGAGAGCCTGCGCAACGTCGTTGTCGACGAGGGCGATGCGAGTGAGTGAGAAACCAAGAAAACGTGCCCAACAAAACGAAATATAAGGCCGCCGAGATGCCGGCTCATCGTGGTCGTTACATGGACGAAATCAGCAGTGTGAATGTCCAAATTCGTCCACACGCAATTTGTGAAAGGGCTCTTCGTCCCGGCCCTAGTCCGTCCCTATCATCGATGTCTAATCGCACCCCATCTCCTCTCAGAGCTCTCCTCCTCGTCCTCCCCACCGTCCACCACCCCCTCCTGCTCATCATCCTCACATCGGGGTCGCCATCTAACACGACCCCCTACCTTTCTCACTCTTTTCTGCATTGTGGGCGCACCCGTACCACAGCCACGGTGCGCACCGCCAGCAGACAAATCGGTGATCGGCCCGTACTCAATTCCTTTTTACGATATTCCCACGCCCCCACGTTTCTCGATGTCGGCAAACGAAAATGACGTAGCACGATTCCTCACCGATGTTTTAGCTTGCGATACAAATTCCTCTGTCCAACTTGTCTGTTAACGTGCCATCCCGCTCGTCAGTGACCCCAATCGTCACGGAAAAATACGAACAATTCCAGACTCGACCCTGCTCACCTGTGACGAATTTCAAAACTCTATCGCAGCCGGCACTGCTAGATCTCCACTTCACGGCTCACAGACAGAAAGATGCGGCAAGAGCTAGCGACAAACGACGGCCAAAAAATATTCCCGACTCGACAAAGGCTGGGCGGATTAGGCAGGGGCAGCGACGATAGGTATGATATAAAAAAAGGGCTTGCTGGATTAGCTGGACGAATACCGAAAGGACTGAGGTCGAATGAACGAATGTTAAGAGTTGAGCTAGCTGAGACTATCTAGTGCGGAACGGTCGAGAATGTTTCAAGCCGCAGAGTGAACGAGCGCCTAGCAGCGACGCTGGCGTTCACCTTGCCAACTCCGCGGTGCCGAAGCAGAGAGAGGAGGTTGGGAGAAAGAAAGAGGAGAAATGTGCGCCAATTGTCGCCTACGCTGCCTTTGAAGACGAGGAGGCTACTGCAATGCGCGAAGGGCGTGTTTTGTTGACAACTCAACCACCTCCTCGGTGATATTAATTCTAAGTATGTCCAGTGAGAAAAACCTACCACGTTTTCCTGCCTGCAGGCAGAGGATGTCAGTGATTCGCCCATAAGCGTGATAGTAACATAACGTAAGGCCCAATTGTATTCTCGCGTGCTCCAGCTTCGTCCTGTCCAGGTTTCGGAAATAACCCCCGCGCTTCCGTTCAAGACGTCCATGAGTCCGTTGACTCCATCCGTTTTAGTCTTTCTGCCTTGTTGAAATTTCAGCCCCAAAACCGAAAAAAATAAACAAATACGGTGAAACGTCCAGCCTGTGCGGAGTCGTCTCGCCAGGCCAAATCGTCGGCGCCCACCACGTCTATCCAGGACATCGGTCCACTGCAGGCGTGAGGTACACCCGACCCGATTATTCCGCTTACGTAATACGATGGACCGATACTCAGGGACCTCCGGACGAGGAACTCTGCGATTCACAATCCAAGCCTTTGTTTTTCGTCTCGCAGCCACATCCACCCAAAGTCCTTCCATCAGTCACGCCTTATCAGCCATCATATCTCTCACTTCCATATTCGAGNTCGCAGNTCTNACGNTCTGACGCTTGAAAATGCGGAGCTCCTTGGCAGCGCCNGTCGCAATCACTTACAAGGTCCTTGCACAGCTCGTGCAAATGACAGANGAGCCGATTATTAGACTGGCTCAGACAGACATGATACTTCACTTGGAATCAACGCCAGTCAATAAGGGTCTTTGACCGCCAAAAGAGCGAGTCGCCATCAATTAGGGTGATCGGTGCGGGCGAACGTAATCTGTAATTCCTTCCCAATTACCTTTCGCGACTTTTTTTTACGCGCTGCACACGGGACGTGATCCAACAGCGCTCAGCGCTCAGTGCCACTGGCGGGACATCGCGGGACATATTTGGACAACGTCCGACTCGGCTCCGGGAGTTTCTATATGCAGGTGCACGTTCATACGGATGTCGACGTCGGGAGGTTTCGAATTTCTTCGTTCGTTCCTTCATGAGTGTCNATNAGAATAAACCCAGCGTCGACNTCGACGTTGCGGCAAATGGACAGTGACTCTCTGAGGATCGGGTGCAGACTTCCGGTCGGACCGTACCGACGTACTTTCTCACGGAAAGGCCTCGAAGAGGAAGACCAACGCGTCCGCAGAACAATTCAGTAAAAGGGAACTTGAAAGCGTCGCGGTTGCCCGTCAGTGTGAGAACGAGAACGCAGGACTATCTTAATGGTCATATCATATGCCCGATAGTGAGCGAGCGGTGGGATGGCGGCGAGAAGGGTCGCTCTATACTTACCAGACCGGACACACGAGCCCCGCGCGAATTCTCAGGTCGTCACGGCGTCAATCAGGTCGCATCTCTTGGACACCATATCAGGTGTAAATGCAGTCAATGCGTGCAGGGTTGTGCAAGCCGTAAGGAAATGGGACCAGACTGAGCAGATATGTGATGGCAACTGCAAACTTAAGCCGGCCGCCAGAGCAGGCGCAAGTTGCTGGGGAGCGTCAGAGTCGCATGCTGACCATACCGAAATCATTCCGGTTCTTGAAGACGCGGCCGACGGGGCGAGCGGGCTTGGCTTAGCCCAACAGGGAAGGTGACCGTGGCCGAGCCGTCCCGCGGAACCTGGCCCATCTGAGATCTACAGAGCCCGATGGGGGAACCGACAAAACGGTGCGAGGGAGTCTGCAACCCTTGGCGAAAAGTTACCATATGCGGACAAAGCAACCAAAAGTGAAACAAGGAGGCGGTAAGAAAGTTACATGTGTGCAGACTTATGGGTCCCTCTGTACTCACCATGCTGCTGCTAGTATAGTACCCTTCTCTCCTCTTCCTTCTTTCTTATTTTGCTAACTCCAGTTCCAGGCGCAGCAACGTTCAGGCATTACCTTACCCCATCACAAGCACATGATCGATATCGTATGCGCTGGCATCCGCAACCAAAGCGAGCGATCGTCTACCGACTGGCTCGCGCTTTGTGTTTTTCGTCCCTTGCCCGCACCGGCATAGGGTCGATATCTGTCGATATCTCAAGCTACTCCTGACGACCGATTGCCTTCCTCGTCATTTCTTGGAGCCGTTCTCAGCCGCTCATGTGTATGTATGTAATTCGAACCAACTCGGTTGCTCTGGAGAAGGAAAAAGCCAAAGACAGAAAAAGAAATAAAGGAACGACGACGAGGAGTTCCCGCGCGATCGGCCATCCAGAACATTACGGCGGCAGAAATTTGACATTCACCCGTCCTGACTCGTCGCACGCCGACGCAAATTACGGTCCGTGCGCGGGATCCGCGCCTAAACGTTATTTTTTTGTGAAAATAAGGCCCGGGCGGCCAGCTGTTAGGGCCCAATTTGCTTGTCCACAAATTTAAAAAAAAAATCATCCTTTCACATTCGATCGATCGGCTTCAAAGCGGCGCGTCGGGCAGCGTCGAGCCGCCCAACGACAATCCCATCGTGTCTCATTAAAGAAAATGGCATGCCAGTTCTTGTACAGTCAGGACATACGAGTCGAGTGATGATAATGCGCCTAACGAAAAAGAAGAGAAGAGAGAGGGAGGGGGAGAGAGACTGAGAATAGACAAAGAAAAACAAAAAGATCAGATCGCAAGAGAAAAAGAAAGAAAAACTATCGCACTGATTAAACGAGGACAGGGAAACAAAAAGAAAGTGATTGACAACAACTAGGAAAAAAAGAGGAAATAGAGACAGCAGCAAGGAACAAAAAGCCCGCAGGACGAGAAGGAATTTGGGGGGAAGGGCCGTTATATCTACAACCGCGAACGCACAACATCGCGCGGGGACGGGTCCGTGAGGGAGTTTCGCCATGCAGGTCGAGAAAAAGAGTAACCTGGTAAAGGCGCTCAGTTGCGCGGGGGGCCGCCCATCAACAGGGCCATGAGGTCGTGCGCGGGCTGGCTGTTCGCACCGGGCGGGCCCTGCTGCTGCTGCAGGTGCGGGGGGAGAAGATGGGGCATCATGTGCGGCGGGATCTGCTGCTGTTGCTGTTGCTGCTGTTGGCGCATCGTCAAGTGCGGTGCTTGCATCTGCGCACTCGGGGCTTGCTGAGGCACAAACCCAGCGCGCAGACCACCGCCGACGCCGACACCGTTGCCCATGCCCAACAACTGAGCCTGTGTCGGGCCACGCAAGTCCATTTTGTTGGGGTGCCCGAGCCCCGCCATCGCCGTNTGGCCGAGGGGGTTTTGCAATTGATGCGGTCCCGGAGGGGGTCCGCGCATTTGAGGACCGCCCGAGAACCCGACGCCGCCGGGGAAGTTGTTGAACGGGGGCTGCACGGGACCGTTCCCATGCATCCCTCCCGACGTCATGCCCATGGGCGAGGTCAAGAACTGCGAAGGCTCGTGCGGCGGACGACCACCGAGGTTGGCCAAACCCGGCGGCAATCGCTGTTGAGGAGGCGCGTGCAGGGGGTTTTGCCCGCGGATCGGTGACGATCCGTTGCGGAAGGGCTGTTGGAGAGGCAGCCCAGGGTTGCGCTGGTTGGCGGCTTGGTGCGAATACAAAGTGGGCATCGGGCCAGGACCGGGATACATCTGGTCTAGGGCTCGCTGGGGCGGCAGGCGGGGGTGGACGCTGAAAGCCATGGAGTCGTCGAGTTGGTCATGGAACATGCCGCCATGCGTCTCTCTATTCCTTGGTGGAGGTGCGGAGCGCAAACCGGGAACCATCCCATCGGGGACGAAATTACGATCATCCAGGCGATTGTCGTAAAGAAGATCGACGTTACGGGCAGGAGGGTAATTCTGTTGCTGTTGCTGATGCACAGAATGCAAGGCCGAAGGCGATTGCCCGTATGCACCGTTACCAAGCGACGACACTTGGCCTAAAGGGTTCATCGGGTTCACCCGTTGACCCTGCTATGGACAGACAGACTAAGCACACGAACGTCGACAGAAACAAAGTCAATACGTACCTGTGCTGAGCTTTGCAACATGGCGAAAATGTCCTCCATGGTTCTGTTATCAGCGATTCCGCCAAAGGCGTCGTTCAGACCGATCGGATGCCTCTGACCGGGTACAGGAGACGGCGATGACTGTCCTAAGATACCTTGACCTTTCGCCATGGCCGAAGCTGCGGATTCCCGCGCCTTGCCATCGAAAAACTTGGCGAATCGGCTGCCCTTGTTCTGGTATGGAGATCCACCGGGAGCACTGCCAGAGTTTGCAGAGTCGAACGACGGGCTATTACTACCGAGACGAACGCCTTGTCCCGCGAGAGGATTGGCACCGAAGTCCGAGTAAGGAGATACAGATTCGGAAGAGACACCAAACTGAGCGCGATCGTTCAACGAGATCACTGATTGCCGTCTGAGCACCTCCCCTTGACTATACGTGTCCTGCTCTTCAAAAGCGAACGAGGACCGTGATTGATTGTCGAAGGGGGAGAAGCCAGGTTGGGTGCGAGGCGCATCGATGGCGGAGCCTCTTATTTGAGCATTCAATAACTCGGTTTCGTGATTCATGCGAGAGGCTTCAGCCGAAAAGGGGCTCGAAATCAGCGATTGAAGTCCTGGTGGCTGCTGAGACCCCTGCGGCGGACCGAACCCTGGTGGTGCATTAGTCGGTGTGGGTCCCTTGGCGGAACCTGGGGTCACGGAAGACGTGCGCGATCCGAACGAAAGAAGACGGGAACCAGGAGGAGGATTGAATTGTGCTGGGGTAGGAGACTTGATGAGACCAGTGGGATTCCTTTCCATAAACTGGCTCTGAACTGAGGCGCCCTCGCAGGGGGAAGGGTTGGGAAAGAAGCGGGAGCCAACAACTTGTGGTGACTCCAGGGGCGTTGATACCTTTCTAGTACCAACGGGGACAAGGGCAGGCTCAACAGATGATGGTGTGATTATGGATAGCAAGGACCGAGAAGTGTCAGAAGATGTTTCGGAAGGTCCGTTCGGTACGTGAGTCGGAGGTGAAGTGACGGTAGGCGGTGACCTGTTCGCTGTACTGAGACCTGGCTCGCGCTCCGGAATAGGCAGAGAAATCTGAGCTGTAACATGTGCGGGTCAAATTAGAACAGATACTTCGAACAAATTCAAAAGCGTACTAACCATTAGTAGTTGCCGAAGATATGGGCTGCTCCTTTCCAACCAGCTTAGCAGGAAGCATGTCCGAAACCGACGCTGAGATGCCCGGTACCTCAGCAGGACCGTCCAAAGCATCTAACTTCCGTTTGTCATCCTCGCGCCTCATCATCATCTTGAAGAGCTGGATTTCATCCATTGGAGGTGTTGCCGTTGTCACCGCATCGGCTCTTTCAGATTCTGTCGCGCTTGCTTCACCCCGTCTATCGCCCAATTTCTCCTTCTGCTCCTTCTCCTTCATGCCCTTCTTCCAAGCTTGGATGCTATCAAGCTCACCGTCTGCCAACTTTCCTCCTAGAATGCCACCTTCAGAGCCACTTGCTGGAATGTAAGTGTCCATCCATGCTGGCTCCTTCTCCTTCTCTCGCTCTCTGTCCCGTTCCCTATCTCTCACGGTAAGCGTCCGATCCTCTCTGTCTCTGTCCCTCGGCGTGATCGTACGGTCCTCCCTGTCCCTGTCCTCGCGACTAGCAGCCCGCTTATCGCGGCCACCCGCTCGTTTCGCACGTCCGTCTCTGTCGTCGATAACGTTCCAGCGGTCACGGGGTCTGTCGTGGTCCCAAGCAGCGTCGCCTCCCGCTCCCCGCTCCCTCTCACGCGGTTCGCGGTCGCGCAGCTCACGCCTGGCGGCCATGCGCTCGTCTCGCTTTCCATCATCCCTCCAGCGTCTCGTATCGTCGTCCCGTTCATGATCTTTGTCGCGCCGAAGAGGTTCATCTCTACCGCCCCCGTTCCGTCGATATTCATCATTATCTCGACCTCGGTTGCGGTCACGATCTCTATCTTCACGGTCTCGTCGAGATGTGGGAGAAGGCTCGCGCCTCTGCCTTGAAGTGTCACGAACACGAGAGCGTGGCCTATCGCGGTCGTCTCGATCCCTGCGCAAACCATCCGCTCCTGAGAATGGAGGAGTCATTGTGCATCAGTAGGAGGAAGAATAATGGAGAGGAAGTAGACGGAAAAGTATAATAGGGGCGCTAACTCACGTTCATCGCGACCTGGTTTTTTCAATCAGTATCAAGAAAAGAATTTAAGAAGTGTGCGCGTGACGCACCTCTCCGCCAATCTTCGCTAGATTCACCAAGCTTTCGTCTAGGAGCATCTCGTCCATCGGCTCTGCGGGTAGTACCTGTTCCGAGATTTTGAGAATTCAGCTTGCTCGAGCCGGGATTCAAATGAGGGGCGCCTTCTCTCTCCCTTGTTCGCAGACTAGCGGCATTAGAGGGAAGAGCAAGCCGGTCACGATCATACTTGTCCGAAAGCTAGGATATAATTAGACATTGATACTGAAGGCCTGATCGCAGACACGTACATTTCGCAACCTTTCATGCCCTTCCTTGTCTCTATCCCGTTCCTTATCTTTTTCTCCATCTCGGTCTCGGTCTCTCTCAGTGGTACGAATTGAATGATGCTTGAAGTTGCCCATTTGTGATGGCTGGGAAAGGCCTGAACGGAAAGTTGAGCGAGGTAGGGGTTCTGGAAAGAAGACAAGCGTTGTTTAGCATGAATCTCTTCTATTCAATCTAAGACTTGCCTCCATCTTCCTGATCACGACGGAAGCTGTGGCAAAGTGGGTTCAGTCTGCGTGACAACAAAGAACAAAACGGGCAAAGCTCACCGTCTGTCTCTGGTTGCAGCTGGAGTTGCAGAAGGCTCCGGGTCTTTTTTGTTGGAGTATTGTTCGTTCCAATCTCTGCAAAAAATTGTCAGTCAAATGTTACGCACGACTGGTTAATGCATACCCAAACCAATCCTTCAGGGCGGGCATACCGTCGGGAGGCTTGACCAAAGGAGACTTGTGCAAGGCAAGTACCAGCGCACGGTCATATCTTATGAAAGGACGAATGGGTTCGGATGAGCTGTCTTGGGGAGGTTCATGCGGATGTTGTTCGGTCTGGATTGAGACTTTTTCGATGGCGTCGACCACTTTATCGACAGCATCATCACCGGTGTCTGGCGATGATGAATCTGAGACTGCAGCGACATTGCCATTGCTCTGAGGTGTTGCCATAATTGAGGAGGATGGGATGAGTTCAAGGAGGTAGAGTGTTTGTGTTTGGGAGGAGCCGTGAAGGGAGGATGCTTGTCCAGCTGAGTGCGGTCCAGTGGCTTGTCACACCGCGGCACCCAGCTTTGCCGCGACCAGCCACTCCAGTCTCCTCACGGCTGTGAGCACAGGCTTAAGTTGCCGCGACCTGCCCTTGGCTTCTAATAAAGACATCCTTGATATATACTCCACCTGTGGAATGTCTCTACGCAATGCAACAACCTTCTCTCAAGCATTTCATCCTTAAGCATCAGGTTCTCAATCTCTATCGATCCGCCCTCCGTGCCTCTCGATGTAATTGCGCGTTTCATGCCAATAATCTGCGTCAGCCTGTAAATCTCATGCATTATCTTCTCAGCGATTCCTGACCCCATAGCTAGAAAGGAGACCATTGCATGGGTCCGTGGCGAGTTTGAGCGTAATAGGCGTATTCAGGATGTGGTACGAGCATTACTAAAAGTCAATTGTTCGCTGCTCAAGCACCAGTCCTCTACAGGCCCTCATCGAAGGTGCATTGAAATCGGGTCGTCGAGACATCAAACAATACTTTCCGGCATCTCGCTATTGGAATGTATAAGCTTTGGTACTTGTATCGGCACAGACAATATATCCCTGCACGAGTGCGTACCACGACGTCGAAAGTATAGGATATGTGTTCACGTCTTTTTTGTGCTGTTCAGCTGGGAGGAGCTTTTCTGAAGTGCACCTTTTCGGGGCACCTTCACCCAGGAGTTTAATTAAAGCGGTCTCGCGATTAATGCAGATCTTCTGTGCTTCCTCGTGCGTTACGGGTATATCTGATGACAGTGGTCGGTGCTTTTGAGTTCTTATTCTTGATCTCGGATGTTCCTCGCAGTCATGTCGTCTGCGTATGCTGCGCAGCTAACATCTGCCCTCGACAGGTGGAATTTGCTGCACATGTTGACTCTACTTCGGGCGCTCAGGCCTCATGCTTCAGGCAAGTATGACCAGTATGACTGACCCCATGACCCTGCGTGCAGCAGTGAAGGCGGTGATGTCCCTCCCAAGTTTGCTCTCGTTTTATGATTTATCTCCTGCAGTATATTGCGTTCTCTTGTTATGACGCTGTTCCTGAGCTCTTCAATTCTGGATCGATAAGAGCAAAGTTTTTGTGTACATTCCGGGATTGACCGAACATGGGCCTCTCATTTGGAAATACTGCTTATGCGCACAGAGCTGGCCAGGCATATATAAGGACTACGCCGTGATAGTATGAACGGTAGGTCCAACTGTGAGAACGTCTTGCTTACAAGTGAGTGTTATAGACTGTTCACAATGGCTGGCCCTCTCATACGATTTAATTCAATAGCATGGAGATATTTATGGCGAATATCCACTTGCGAGCTACAAAGTTTCAAGTGCAGTCCTCGATTGCTCAAGTTCTGCATGGCCCACTCTTCTCGCACTATTCCTCGTCGCCGTTGAATTTTGAAGTTCGCTTGTTTTCTTCTCAGGATTTCGATTTGGAACACATCGGGAAAGGTGTGTTGACCGTTCCTACAGAAGAAATAGGAATTGCTTTTTTGCAGGAGTTTTCCGGTGCGCCAACTTGGGTGCCGAGATATTTCGTGCATATCCATGGGATGCCCGTGACATTTGCGCCGAGCAAACGAGCAGCCCGTTGGCATGTGGTGGAAAAGATTTTGCGCCTCCCTTACGTCGATGTCGATGATATACAGCGACAGCAAAAATTAGCGAAGGAGTTGCAGTCGAGTCCGATATCCATCAGGACTATTCAGTTTGGTTGGGAAACCCGAGATCGGTCATTTTCGGTGGAGTGGGAGAGGGAGTCCTCGTATGACTGTCGACTGGTCTTTGGAGCTGAAAGGAGGGAACTTCGAGTCGACATCCTGGAGGGTCCCAATTTCCGATCCATTGTCGTTCCGCTTTCGCGCATTCAATGGTCTGCCGCCCGTCACGAAGAATCTCAAGGCTCCATCATCTTCCTATCTCTCTCTTCCCCTCCGAGTTTCGAACGCCTCGATTCGTCTGAGATGCGCGTCAGACAGTATGTCAATGGGGCAAGTGGGCAGAAACAGGAGCGACTCCTTGCCCTTTATCCAGAGGATAGAGACCACGTCCGCATTCTACCTTACACATCAATCGCAATCCGCCTTGTTTGCAAGGACAAAAAGGGGTTGTCCGAGTTTAGGCGTCTCGGTCAGCAAGTTCATATCCCAGTGCCGAGGAACTTTTGCCACTGGGCGGAGTATCGTAACTTGTTTTCGACGACAAATTTGACCAGGTACCACTTTTGGTTGAATTCTCTGGATTGGTCTGTTGCCTTCCAGGTTGAAGCCATATCGCGCAGCCTTCTTGCCGACGTTCAGGAGATCCTCGGCATTCAGCATTTTGTGGATCGGACTGTCAGATACCATGGGTCGGCTTTAGCATCGGAGCTGCTTCGCAACTTCGCTAATCAAGTCTCAGTGGTGGACGCGAGTACGGATACTGAGGGGTCGTTTCAGGAACTGTATATCCGTTGCGAGCAGGACTTTTTGCAAACCCCACGTTCCCCCATTCAACGCTTTTCTTCTGACGAATCTTTCCAATGCTATCATGTTTCTGTTACGCCCACCACCATGAAACTTGAGGGACCCCTTCCCGAACGTTCCAATCGCGTCATGCGCATGTACCCGGATGACCACGATCGCTTCATCAGGGTTAGTTTTGTCGAGGAAAATCACCTTCAGTACCAACACAATCGGGACGTTGATGGTCCCGCATTTGTCAATACGTGGGTCAGGCGCATTCTATTGGACGGCATCTCTGTTGCTGGTCTCAGGTTCCAATTCCTCGCATACTCTCAATCTGCCCTCAAATCGCACGCTGTATGGTTTGTGCTCGATGATCCCTGGGACAGGAGGGTCAGCGTTCCCTCAATAATCAAGCAACTCGGAACTTTCGACAACCTGCCCTTCGACGAAACCCTCGTATATTGTCCAGCTCGATACGGGGCCAGGATCTCGCAGGCGTTCACAGCTACAGATTCGTCTATCGTCGTAGAAGCGGAGGAGATCATGATATTAAAAGACATCAAAAAGAACAGGTGGTGCTTTACGGATGGAGTTGGAACTATTTCTCGTGAATTGGCCCGGGAAATTTGGATGGAATTGCGGAAGAAAGGCAAACGGGCTACTCGCCGCGCTATAACTCATCCACGAGCCTTTCAAGTTCGCTTTATGGGATCGAAAGGAATGCTCAGTGTAGACCACAAACTTAGTGGCCGCGCCATCTGCCTGCGGCCCTCGATGATCAAGTTCGAAGCTCCGGAGTCCCGCGAGGTGGAGATTGCTCGGGCGTTCTTCCGGCCTAGCAAGTTTTATCTCAATCGACCGCTCATCATGATTCTCGAGGATCTCGGCGTTCCGTACCACGTATTCGAGAATTTACAGAAGGCGGCAGTACGGGAGGTTGAGATGTCTACGAAATCTTTCGAGAGGGCCGCGCACATGTTCGAGCAATTTGGTTTGGGAACATCATTTCGATTACCTTCCATTCTTCTGAACCTACACAAGCTTGGGCTCTCTCCTTTTAAAGATGACTTCTACCAGCAGATGTCAGAGTTTGCTATACATCATATCCTTCGTGATTTGAAGCACCACGCGAGGATTCCCGTCCCGGATGGCTATACGTTGGTCGGTGTGGCCGACGTTCACAACTATCTCGATGAGTATGAGGTATTTGCTTGCATAGCGGTTCAAGACAAACCCGTCATTTATCTGGAGGGTCCTGTCCTAATATCGCGATCACCTACTATTCACCCGGGAGACGTTCAAGTAGTTCATGCCATTGGGAGACCCCCATCTGGTTCCCCATTTGCCGTGGAGCCGCTGCCCAATACCGTTGTCTTTTCGACGAAAGGTTCGAGCCATGCACATTGCATTGTTCAGTTGTACTGATGAAGGCGATAGGTGAAAGGCCCTTGCCGTCTTACTTAGGCGGGGGTGATCTGGATGGTGATCTCTACAACGTCACGACAATGCCGGAGCTATTACCTTCCAATGCCTTCGACCCTGCGGCCTACATTCCTGCGCCGAAGAAGTTTCTAGATCGCCCGAGCACCATGAACGATGTCGCCGAGTTCGTGGCTGACTATATTATCAGCGATGTATGCTGTCTTCCTTTAATTTGTATCACACTGTTGAATAAAAACACCACTAGGTTCTTGGTCTGGTTGCAGTTACCTGGCTTATCATCGCCGACCAAAGTCACGAAGATGGTATATTCGATCCCGATTGCCTTGCACTTGGGCAAGTGCATAGTGACGCGGTCGACTACCCAAAGAGCGGGCAACCCATATCTATGGACGAAATACCGAAGCTGAAGTTCAAATCCAGGCCAGATTGGAATGCACCTGAGACGGTCGATGCAGCCTCCTCAGCAAACTTTTATCAAAGTACGAGGGCCATTGGCAAACTTTTCCGGGCGCGATGTATGCTGTCTTCCTTTAATTTGTATCACACTGTTGAATGAAAACACCACTAGGTTCTTGGCACTGCCCGTCTAGCTAGGCGACAATTCCAAACCAGTTGGGATTTTCGTCTGGACGATGTCTTAGAACGACTTTCTCTCGACGCCCCGGCAGATGAAAATCTTGCGCTTGCGTTAGAAGAACGTGTGTCGGATTTCATTGACCGAGAGCCCGACCGGAACTACATGTCCATGGCTATCGAACTCTTCCACAAATATGCCATGGACTTGCAGTCAATCTGTGCCGCCAATGCCATTTCCCCCCATCGGTTGGCAACACTTACGGAGGAAGAAGCTGTCGTTGGAACAATTGTAGCCAAATGCTCTCAAAAGCGGAAGAGGAAAGACAATATGGCGCAACTACGCGAGCAAACGAATACCTTGGTGAAGACCGTGAGAGATATGCTGGGCGGTGAAGATGACGAGCCATATGAAGAGTGGTTACACAGCGCCTGGGCAGCTTGGAAGGTTTCGCGATTGCAAAGTGAGACGTTTGGTTCGAAGAGTTTTGGATGGATCGCGCTTGGGGAGATATTCGATGCGATAAAGGCAATTGAACAGGAAAGGAGTCAATGGGGATTTTGGTTCAGATCGAAAGCCCCGTCCTAATTCGATGACCACGCTGTTTTACATACAAAAATCGAACGACGTTGCATTATCAGAAGGTTCTGTGCCAAAGCGCCCCTCAAATGCAAGGAAGATAAACAGATATACGACCGGCTCACGGTATTGACGGTTGCTGGAGGATAGAAACACGCACGCAAAGAAGTCGCACCAACCACATTGCGACAACGGTTCAAACATGCAAGGTTTATGCCTGATTGCGGAGGACTGAAATAGATGAGAAGAGGAAGGAGATGGATGACGAATTTGTAAGACTCACTCAAGATGACAGAATCTCCTCTGACCATCGCAACGTGCAAGTGAGTACAGAGTGGCAGCAACAACGCATTCAATTGAACTGACCTTAGAAACAGCTTACTGATGAAACGATCCTTGTTGACAGGTTTCTTATTCTTGCCCTTTGGAACCTCTGTCCACATCTGAGATAGAAAATGAGGCTCGATCCACACGTGTAGCCATATGATACGCACCTCCTTGACATTCTCCAAAACCTATGGGTCGTTGTTTTAATACCCCTGAATGCGACGAGCAGATATTATACATACCATATTACTATGCCTATCGAATGCCTTGACGCGCGCAAGGAGCTTCTTGTTGTTACGAAGAGATATGAGGACTTGTGTGTGGTTTCTAACAGCTTGCTGAAGGACAGACAACGGCCCCTGGCTGATTTCGTGCTCCTCCAATTGACGCAGCTGGGCTTCGTCAAGCTCGGATTTTGGGACGTGAACGTATTGACTGCAGAAAAAATCGATCAAAAGATATGACGTTCGGTAAATTTCAATGAACGTACCTCATTTTCGATGCAGATGGTCAAGAATATTCGTGAGTGTATAGTGTGGCTGAGAGCAAGCCAAATTTGACAAGATCGCGAGAAAAATATTGGTCACGGGCGCCTGACTTACTCGTATTTTGGCTCAAATCCTGTTCTTTCCTTCATCCACCTGTCTAACGTCCGACCCCTCCCCCCTCCTATCAAAATGGGCCGTTTGAGGCAGAAAGGAAAGGCTGGAGCAGCCAAAGCCTATATGACTCGTTCAATGGCCGTCAAAAAGCTACAATGCTCACTGGCAGACTTCCGGCGATTATGTATTCTAAAAGGTTCGTTCGATCTTTGAAGTCACTCGCCTATCTCCTCTGCCTACTACTCAATATACAGGCATATTTCCTCGCGAGCCTCGTCATAAAAAACGGGCAAATAAGGGCTCATCTGCGCCGACCTCGTTTTATTACACCAAGGATATCGCGTACCTACAACACGAGCCAGTGCTCAAGAAACTTCGCGAGCACAAAGCTTTTGCAAACGGCTCGCCCGGGCTTTGGGAAGGGGGGAATGGAGTAGCGCTAAAAGTTTGGAGGATAATAAGCCTGTGTACCGGTTAGATCACATTATAAAGGAGAGGTGCGTTCCACAAGTCCTTCAAAGCGTGTACTGGAGCTGAACGTTATCCAGATATCCCACTTTCGTCGACGCTGTTCGCGATATCGACGACGCACTTTGCATGATTTTTCTTTTTTCTTCTCTGCCTTCCAATACGCGTGTCTCGCCTGCACTCGTCGAGAATTGCTCCCGCCTTGCTGCTGAATGGCAGCTGTACATCATGCATACCCGTTCACTGCGAAAAATATTCCTTTCGATTAAGGGCGTATATTACCAGGCTGAAGTTATGGATCAAACCATTACATGGTTGGTGCCATATCAGTTCACACAAAATGTTCGCGTGGAGTCACTCCCTATCCTCCCACATATTGGTCTTACTCATTATCTCATCTTCTACAGGTCCCCACTGATGTCGACGTTCGCGTCATGCTTACCTTCCTGGAACTTTATCAGACCTTACTCGGATTCGTCTTCTTCAAACTTTACACCGATGCTGGATTGGTTTATCCGCCACCTCTAGATGCCAAGAAGGAAGAGGCCGCTGCGGGTGTCGGGGCTTTCAGCTTGCAAGAAGCTAATCGCGGAAACGCACCAACAGCTCCGATGCATAAAACAGTGGAGGTCGCTGGCAAGAAGGTCTCGAGCAAAGACGTACGACAGACGATTAAAAGCATTTCCATTTCTGTCCCTGCTCCGTCGGAGGACGTCGACGAAGAGATGCCTGTTGTCGACTTTATACAGCAAGAGGCTGAAGAGGAGTTTGTACCACGACCATCAGCATCGAACCCCGAGGAAGCAGCAGCCCTTCCCACATTACATTCATTATCCTCTCTGCCTCAGTCACAGGCATCAAAACTTCTTGTATCTTGTGTCTTCTTCCTTTCACGTGAAACGGCACGGCCTATTTTCGAATTTATTGTTCGCTCCTTTGGTGGGCGCATTGGCTGGCCAGCGTCATCTGGAGGTGGCTCGCCATTTGACGAAACCGATGACTCGATAACGCATGTCATCATCGACCGGCCGGTGGTGGAGAAGGCGAATGAAACCGACGAGGAGCGAGAACGTCGGCGTCGTCGGAAGTACGTGCAGCCCCAGTGGGTCGTTGACTGTGTCAAACGCTGGGAAGATTCTATTGGAGGAGCCGTACGCGCAGGGGAAGACTCTGCCTCCGCACTTGAGTCCCTTCGGCGATGTTGCAGGCGCATATGACCCTCTCGCAGCCGCCGAAGAGGATGCTGACATGGAGGAAGTAAACGCAGAGGAAAGCGAAGCTGAAGATGAGGGGGTAAGCGACGGTGAGAGGGAGACCGCTGAGGAAGAGAAAGCTGTCCTACGGGCGGCGGCGGCAGCGGCAAGTGACGATCTGACTGCCCAGCGCGCGGCGGAATTAGAAGCAGAAGCAGCAGGTGTCGATTACGGGACTTTCGAGCAGGAGGTGGCAAAGTCTCAGAAGAAGGTGAAGAAAGTACACGGAATAGGTACTGCGGATGCAGAAGAGGACATGAACAAGATGATGATGAGCAACAAGCAGCGCAAGCTGTACGAGAAGATGAAGTACGGTCAGCGCAAGCGCGCTGCCGAGGTATGGATCCACTTCAAACTTCCTACCATACTTTAGCTCCTCTAACACCCTCATTCTTGCCAGAACGCAAAACTTGAAGAGCGGAAAAAGTCTCTTCAAAAAGCGAAGCGACGTCAGGAGAAAGCCAAATGAGCCCTTCGGTTTTATCATGCTATGTTGTGGTTGTACTCGCTCAGTTATGTTCATCCCCGGCGCCTGTGCACATGGCGTGGTCAATCTTTCTTCTTCTTCTTTCACTATTTGAATTTTTGAATGCATCGTTTGCGGTAAAAAAGCAAACAGAAAATGGCGTAAAAATTGGAGCAAAGTACATGATGCGACACGGCCGTTCAAACGCGTTAACGCGCACCTTCAAAGTTCAACGTTCCACTTCTTAGCTAAGCTACTACCCGCTTGTACTTGGTGGTAGTAAGTAGTTGCTACTTGCAGTATGTGCTGCACTGTCACCACCGTCTCATTTGCTACTGCCCCTCACGCCTCTCCTTACGTTTTTTCTGCCGCTGGCCCATTGACTGGGGCCGACCTCACCATCCTGGAGCCAGACATATATCTGATTCCCTTCCTTTTTGCCCTATGGTCAGACGATTCGGTCTCTCCCACAAGGGTTCTCCGTCTCACGAATCTCCCTCCGACGCGTCTTCTCCCTTCCCGCCGCCACCGTACAAGCCAGACGTTCATGCCGACCCAGTGATTCTGGGGGAGACGACAACGACAGCTACACAGGCCATCCCGACTACGCAGATGACTACCCATTTCTTCTCTCTTCCTCTCTGGAGAAGGCGTCCCCAGACGGCGTCGACAGCATTAGCGCGGCGCAGCCTGTCGGGATTGGACACTGATGAGAGTGGCACGCTTGGTCGTGTTTCAAACGTCTCAATGTCCATGTTGAACAAAGACCTCCCGCCAACTCCAACGTCTTCCGACGAGGACTTGACCTCCCCAAAAAGCCCGGAGGGTCATAGTCCTAGTCGCATACTAGATGGCGCAAAAGACACAGTCCCACAGGGCAGCCCTCCTAAGCCCATCACAGTCTCCCCTTCTAGGATTTCGTCCAAGTCCGCATCCCCTCGTCTTTCTCCACAGCCGACTGTCGCGCTCGCTCAAGCCGCGTTGGGCATCGGACTTCCTCATGTTATGCCTAGAGCCTCATCCTCGTCCACCTCAGAAGTGAACGCAGTTGCATTCATTAACGTTCCTACGAACATAGATCGCCGCAGTCCTAGCCCAAAAGTTCGTCGTGTGAAGAGTTCTCAGCAGCTGTCCGTAGAGTCATCTTCCCTTAGAGGTCGGAGGCAGACGCGAGGCATCTCGCTTGGTCCCACTACTTTGCATGACCCATCTGTAGATGTGAAGGGGAAGGGGAAGGAGCAGGAGCCGTCTACTGATCCGGCACCACCAACAAAGAGCCTTGTTCGTCGCCCTTCCTTCTGGAACCGCAAGCGGACGGAATCTTTGAGGCCCAAACCGGAGCCTTTGTCGCCCAGTAAACGTGATCCTTCACCACAGCATTCTCTTCCTTTCCTACCTCCCGTATCGCCTTTTCATATTGATGGGGCCATCTCTTCTTCTCCTATATATTTGGATCACTCTTCTCTACAACCTCCACCAGGTCTCGCCCGGAGACATTCAGAGCGCACTCCTCCCCTCCTATCGCCTGCCCTTTCCCAGCAGAGTACGAATGGATTGCCTTCTTCTGGGAAACGTTACTCGCGTCGACCGTCGACAGCGGACTCGACAGTAGCGCGTGAACGTGCGCATTCCTTATTCATTGCTTCTTCATCTTCACCGAAGACGGCGACGACGCCTTCTTTGCCGCCAACTCCCGAAGTCCCCACTCATCCTGCGCGTCCTTTACCTCGAAAACGAGCACAGACGAACCCCCCGTTACTTCATCGGTTGTCTTTCAATCTGCTGTCCTTTGGATCCTCGCATTCATCCAATCTCCTGGGACCGAATTCTGCGACGCATTCTCCCACTGCTTCGCCGCGCCATTCGGTGTCCAGGCCTTCGGTAGACATCCCAAAGCCGAAGGCAGACGAAGAAACTCCTGAATTGTATCTATCACGGCTGACCGAAGCAGTCAGCAAAGCTGAAGTGGCCACCGTTCTAGCTTCAAGGTGATGTTCTCCCTTTGCCATCGCCGAATGCAAGCAATTAAATTTATTTGCTTTGTGTTCAGCAGTGATGAGTTTCACCTTCGGGCGTTGCGAGTCTACATTGATTGTTTTGAATTCGCGGGAGACCCTTTGGATGTTGCTCTTCGGAAATTGCTCATGGACGTTGGCCTGCCACGAGAGACTCAACAGATAGACCGAGTTATGGAAGCTTTTGCGGCTAGATACCAACAGTGTAACCCTTCGCTGTTTGTTTCCGATGGTACGCTCCCTCCCCATGCCTGATCGCGATAAACAATATAACTTCACTGATACTTACCTCAAGATCACCCATATATCTTGGCCTTCAGTCTTATTATGCTTCACACGGACGCATTTAATAAGTCCAATAAACGCAAAATGACCAAGGCTGACTACATCAAAAACACTCGGTTGCCCGGAGTCGCCCCAGAGGTCTTGGAGGTATGATCATTGAACGTCAGATCCTTGTGGCTCCTTCGTTGACATGCATTTTTCTTCCGTAGTGTTTCTATGATAACATCGTCTTCGCGCCTTTCATCTTCGTCGAAGACCCGTTAGACATCAATGGGCAGCGCGGATTAGCGTCTGAACATAGCACCAGTCATACTCTTTCTGGTGTGCAGCATCCGTTACCGGGCAACGGCAGTAGTGTGACCCTCCTCGGAAAGGGCGCTAAGATTGACCCATATTATTTAATTGCCAACGTACGGACTGTTCATCTTGTTTTCTGACGTTCTCCTGATCGGTTTGAGCATTCAGAATCTATTGGACCCTCTTCGTGTCGATGTGGAATTATACGTGCCGCCCGAAAGCCCTTATACACCCGAGGGCACGGGCGGTCCCTGGGATGAGTCAGAGCTTCGTCGAGCGTTCGCGAAGGCGGGGGTCATTGAAGTTGGCCCGATGGAAAACCGACGCATGTCCACTGCCTTTTTTACGCTGAATGTCGGCGGCTTCCCAACTTCCCATCCTAGCATGGGTATTTCGGACGAGCTATTGCCTTCATCGTCATCAAAAGATATCTCCGCACTTAAGGTGACCAAGGTTGGTCTTTTGAACCGCAAGGACGTCACGATGGAAGGCGGAAAGAGGGTAATGAGCAGGAAATGGAGGTATTGGAGTGTCATCTTGACCGGTTCACAGCTCTTGTTGTTCCGAGATCATATGTGGGCCACAAATCTTCTAGAGCAGGAGAAATCAAGCAATGGTCATCTCTTTCCACCGACCTCTCTCCTTAAGCCTGATGAGCTACTTACGGTCAAAGATGCGATTGCTGTATATGACCGATCGTATACTAAGGTATGTGCTTTGTGTCACCTTTGATTTGTTTATTTGACTTTGAGTCAATCTGTGTGATAGTACGAACACACATTCCGCCTAGTGTTAGGTGACGGCCGTCAATTCCTTCTGCAGGCCAACGACGAACAAGACATGAACGAATGGATCTCCCGGATCAATTATGCGAGCGCATTCAAGACCATTGGTGTTCGTATGCGGCCACTAGGAATATCAGGCAAAGACGTTGAGCTAATGGGAGTGGCCGCCGCTGCCTCTCACCTGCGGGAGATGCGGAGTCCTCAAATTAAGCCATCGTCCTCTCACGTTCATACATTCAACGACAGACACTCCGCTGAGTTTTTCGACCGGTTGTCTAACTCTCCAAGCACCTCTTTCAGACCACGAAAGGTGAGAACCGTCAGTGGCCGTAACGACATGGATTTGGAGGTCCCGACCGCTCCAGATATCGATGGCGCAAATCAGTTCAAGGAGACATTTGATCAAGTCAAGGCCGACTTAGCTGCGGGCAGGTCAGTCGATGATTTGCCCCTAAAGTCGGAAAATCGGCCCCGTGCGCACAGCTTGGAATCTTGCGTGCGACCATTCCAGCCACCTTCAGAAAACGACAACGGCCACAGGCAATCGTCGCGCTCTCAGGTCATCCAGTCCAAAGTCCAAGATCTGGAGTCGCAACTCATCGCGACACAGTCGCATCTGGACTCTGATCTTCGCTTTGTTCGTAACATTGGCGTTCTTACTCCGTTTCAACGGAGTACCCGCGAGCGTTTGCAGGTTGCTGTGCAGAATATCGCCAAGCGGATCAAGCAGATGCGGTTGAACATGGCGAAGTTGGCATGTCATCGGGACGTCCTCTTCAATGATCTCATAGCGGAGGAACGGGATTGGTATCGGACGAAGACGATCGCGCTCAAAGCTGCCACCGAGAGCTTGCATAGTCGCCGTGATCCGAGCATTCCGAGGATGACACTCTCTTTTCACCTTGATGATCAGCATCGCCCGAGCACCTCTCCGCGAGCAATACCGCGTTCGTCTACAAGCGCGAACTCACCTCGACCGGGATCCTCTAATGGCGATTCGTTCCATTCCGCCTTTGAGTTCGATTGGTCCACGGGTACGACCCCGGATGATACCATGCACTTGGCCGCCGGCTCACCGCTCGCAGAGTCTCCCCTCATGACGCCCATGACTGACGATGGCGGTGTCAATTGTTCCTCCAGCTCATTCCCATTCCCTCACGGTGATAATTCTGCACCGTCAACCGCCCGATCATCCCTGGACCCCAGACATGTCCCTCATCGATCTAGTCGATCTTCCGCGCCGGGTAACGGAGCCGTGTCCTCCCTCGCACACGAGAAATTCGTCACTGCATCGGAAGTGCCTGAGGAGGAAGCCGAGGAATGGAACAAAACTAGGGCAGCAAAGCGGGTCTCACTGGTGAGAGTACCGTCCGAGCTGAAGCTGTCGGTACCCTTTGGCCGCGGCGGGGCTGACTCTCCGCGAGAGTCATCTCGACTGCCATGGACGCCTCGCCCTATCTTGGAGTCTTGACTTGACGCTTCTACAAACTATTTTCTGCTTTCCGAATCTCTTTATTGCGTGATGATGCGGCGATAGTTTAGAGCCTTGCATACTCGACCATTAATTTTGCTTTTCATAGTGCCATTTTTTCCTTCTTTTTCACACTCACATACACTCTTTTTGCTGTCACTCATTTCACTTCCACTTCCAGGCCAACTTACTGTACCTGCCACAGCCTGAGGATTTATGGTAGATATCATGAATCTGTATCTATAGCATTAGGTGGACATTCCACTTAAGATCATGCGACGACGTTTTACTCTGTACGACTCCAAGAGTCCGACTGCTGCATGTTTTCTCCAACCCTGAAACTGATTAGATATCAAATGAGTGACGATGGGGAAGTGGATCATTATGCTACCCCGATCACCCTGGCGGTGGGCTGTTCAACTTGCGGAAGTGATCGTGGCCAGTCATGACTAGGTCACGTCTGGGCCTTAGATCAGGTTCTTCAAGGAATGCATCTGGTGGATGTTCAAGTTGACTCACAAACGGCGTTCTCAATTTCATAGCCCACCAAAGATGTGTTGATGATATGGCTGGGGTGCAGAACTGTGAAATTCGATTGTTAAATGTGACGTGAAGATGAGTCAAGAAAGACGAGTCTCAGTCAAGATCGCGAGAAGGACCTCAATCACGTAAGTCAGAGTGACCCGTTATGGCAGGTATCGTGGATGGAGGAAGCGTTGTCAAGGGAGCGCGACGCTGTGACGGTGATGAGCTCGTCAAACAGTCGAACTTTCAAGCGGCCTACAGGGCATTCAGGGACGCGGTTGATTCGTGCGTGAGTTGGACAAATTCGTACGTAAATTATCTGCACATTTACCGTCTTGCTGCACCACTCCATTGAAGGTGTCCCGTTCACTCTCGCCGTTTTTCACCCTCATCAACTAGTTCGAGGCGTCTTGTCCATAGAAATTACGCCACCGCCTGACGCCACTCACAAATGTCACCCCGATTACACCCTTGATCCTCCGCGTTTTGCGTCCACCTTTCTGCCGCTTCAAATAATTTTCATCACGCATTTATAGGTCCACTCCGCGAGGCCTCCCCCCCGCTTGGGTCCGATCTCCAAGATTCAACCTCCTTCCTCTCAGGCGCAATTTCTTCTTCGCTGCCAACACGTCGATGCACTTCCCAACGCCAAGCCGGAACCGCTTCTCCCTCATGCTGAACTTGCATTCGTTCTCCAAAACATCTGACGCTTCCGCTAGCAAGGCGAAACACTCTTCGCCTCTTTCTGGGCAGCCTGAAGCCGCAGTATCCGCTGTGGCAACCAATTGCGATACCGTGGTTCATTCTCCTCTCCCGTCGTCTCCCAAGGCTGCAGCAGGCGACAGCGCGTCTTCGACTCCTCGCTCGGCGGCCTCATCATCCACGGTCTCCACATCGCGAAGAGCGACTCGGGTTGAGGACTCCCCACGATCCACTGTCGTCCATTCAAGCACCGTTCCTGTATCGCCTGGGTTGCCGTTACCATCTACTACCAATAAGCTGGATGCTAGGGAGAAGATGAGGTTGTTGAAAAAAGCAAGAAAGCTGAGTAGGGTCTTCGGAGAGGTGCCGGTTGGGATGCCGACGGAGAACCAGGCTGATATCGCTTTGGATGCGGCCGATTCTAATAAAAGCGTCCACTTAAAGAGGATGTCTTGGGGCCCTGCCCAGTTCCAATCCGCGATGAGCGGCTCTCCTACTGCAGAACGGTTGACGTTTACTGTTCCTCCTTCCCCCCAGCCTGCTGTCGATCCCGAGGCATCCACTTTGCTTTCGCATGATGCAGACCAGAACTCCCTCGTGTCGCTGGCCTCCGTCCTCCCCCCCTCTACCGGATTCCGAGAGGGCTCGTCGCGCCCGTCTGGCCAAACTCAACCGACATCTCGGCGAGAACGTTCCCTCTGAACTCATATTGACGCGCACCGCCCAGGAGACTTCGATGTCATCCCTCAAACCAACGCCCCCACCTCGACCATCTACCGCCCGTCCGTCTACCTCCCATCCTTCTATATCAGCTTTAACACGTGTTGGCCGACACCACAAAGACAGGTGGGAGCGTAAGAGCATGGATCTATCGTCCACAGAACCTCTGCTCTCCCCAACCTCGCTGAGAGCCTTCTCGCAGCAGACCTCGAGCAATCCAAATCTCAGAAGGAGTCGGTCGTTGTGGTCAAAAGGGAGCAGTCGCACCCATGGATGCGGAGAACCCGAGGAGCCAGGGTCTGATAGAGCATCAGTTATCAAAGACTTGAAGGAGGGCGGCCCGTTCGGAGATCATGGGCAACTGACGGACAAGCAAAGAGCTTTGATCATCAAGAGGGCGAGAAAAATGGCACAGGTGAGCCTTGTGTATATCATCTCTATCCGAATGATGCTCATCAATTCCTGTCAGGTCTTTGGCACAGAACCACCTCCTTCACTCTATCAAATCCCCACCGGCACCGCCGACGCACCACCGACTCCCAATCCTCAGCGCGAATCAATAGCCACACTCCTTTCACTTCCTTCCAATGAACCTCTTCTTAGCCCTACACCGCACTTGACAAAGCGCCTTTCGTCTTCGAGTATCTCTTCTGTCTCTTCAGAACCGTCCATGCGAACATCCATCATCGACACGCCCTCATTAAGGAGCCGAAAGTCCGAAAGTGACTATGCCCGCCAAGATGCCCGCCCACCACCGACACCTCCGCCTTTCTCGCAGATATTCCGCGTAGAACCCGCACAACCTGCCGCATCACTTCGTCGCGCGCCGACCGACGCAGAGAACAACGCGACGTTCCGGCAGCGGCGCATGCGGGCGGCGAAGCTGTCACGCTTTTTCGGCGTGGCGTACCACGACCTGTCTGAATCACTGAATGCAGATCCACCCCCGCCCCCACTGCACTCGGCCTTCTCCCGCGTGGAAGATGCGATGGAGCCGCCCACCGTCACGAAACTGCCCGCCGTCGAGGTCGACGTCAAGTTCGAGCCCGGGCGGTTTTGGGCGCTCATGGACGGGCGCCATCATAACGTACGGGAGCCGGACATGAACGACGTCATTGGAAAGCTACGGCAGATGCGATAGCATCGTGATTCGTTCCTACGCGCGCAGCGACTCGGGGACAGTAATGCTACTGTCGTTACTCTTGAGGCTCCTCGTCCTGGCTGGCCATGGCGGCATTGTGGATGCATGCAT
This sequence comes from Bondarzewia mesenterica, assembly GCA_004802705.1. Classification (NCBI taxonomy): domain Eukaryota; kingdom Fungi; phylum Basidiomycota; class Agaricomycetes; order Russulales; family Bondarzewiaceae; genus Bondarzewia; species Bondarzewia mesenterica. Next base: position 49,982 of record SGPL01000026.1, on the reverse strand, counting down.
TCACAACTTCTCACTATGCGGAATACTTACTGTAATTCTATCATTGCTTTCTGTACTACTGCGGCCGAGGTTTTCTTTACACATAACACCTTTATTTCGTACTAACGGAATACTCACACTCTACTCTAGTCTTTGATTCCCGAATCTAGTCTACTTACACGCGGTTTTGTGTTTCCTGAATCTATCACGTGCGTACTATATTTTCCTTGATCTGGACGTCCACTTGCAATTGCAAGGTCGCCTCTGCCAAATATTGTCAGTTTCCAAGCTTTTCCAAGTCTCTCCAAGACGGACAACAGATGGCGAGAAACTGCACGACTGACACGATTGCAGTGAGCTTCTGCCCAAGAGAACTTGTTAAAAACGCATTTTGACGTACACCCGTTTCAGAAAGGCGCTCATAAACCGTCGATTCAACGCAACGCAACGATGAAGCACGCCCCATCAAAACACGCAATGACAGGACGCTCGGACGTCTACCACGGGTGCAACTCTCCCAGAAAATATACAAACCCTCTCTGTTCGCTCTGAATGCTCCATCTCCGTTGCGTTTTCACCCGTTGCCAAGCTGACGGTGACGTTCATAGGCGGCGTTGAAGAATCCAAACGTCTGTCAAGACGTCAAGGAGTCATCACAGAAGTCTCTCGACGAGCTTAGCTCTTGATTTATTGTTATTATCGCAGCGTCTTGCCCTCCTCGTCATGTGTACTTGTAGACGTTTGTAAGAAAGCTCAATAGACTATTGTATTTGAACATTCTCTGCCAGTTTTCATGAGATTATTTGAGTGCTTGGCGCACTTACTGGTAGGAATCACCGTAGGATGAGATGAATCTTCGCTCACGAACTACTACAGTTTCCTTTTGTGGCAATCGGGATTTTCCTCCGCAATCTTTGCAGAGATTTGCAGGATGCAACTTAAATGAGTACCGCGATGTCATGTTATACTGCATTCATTTCCTGGCCATCTGCCCCCCTCACAGAGTCTCTGGTTCGCAAGGCTCTGTTGTCTCTTCCATCGCCATTTGAAGCAGTCTCATCGCCCCCTCAGACATTCCGCAAGCTTCTGCAATGGGCGACTTACGATGACATCAACCATGAACTGACACACGCATCTGAGCACCCTGTCCTGTCCTCTTCCTACATCATTCGCAAGGCGCTCATCCGTAAGCATTTTCTTGCGCGGTGCATACACTCGTACCTCGTCAAGCACGAGGCCCCTATGCTGCGCGCCGCCGTGCCGCGGACTTGGGACTTGGAAATCTCGTTCGCAGATGAGCTGGACGACATGTGGGCGGACGATTTGTGGGACCTCGCGCAGGAGATGAACTCCGTAGAGCAAGGGCGTGGTCGCAGAGGCAAGTGGTGGATCTTGAAGCCGGGCATGGCGGATCGCGGGATGGGGATCCGGCTGTTCGATTCCAAGGAGGCGTTGGTGCGCATTTTTGAGGGATTTGAGGAGGAGGAGGAGGAGGATGAGGGATGGGAGAGTGAGGGCAAGGGCGAGGGCAGAGATGATGACACGGCTGTTGTTACATCACAACTGAGGCATTTTGTCATTCAGGTTATTCCCCAATATAATTTGGTTTGCTCGACCCCTCATCTCATCGATGCGGATGCATTGCCTAGGAATACGTTTCCACACCGCTGCTCTTAGATCCGTATCAGGTCCTGCTCAATGGATCCACATCTCGTCCATTTGACAAGCTGCAAGGCCATAAAGTGCGTGTTTGAATATTCGTATCATCGCTTTTGTGGCTGTTTTTTGTCCTTCCTTTGTTGATCAATGGTGTCTTTATTGCAGTTTCATCTCCGAGCGTACTGCGTCGCGCACGGTGCACTAAAAGTGTACCTATACACACGCATCCTCGCGCTCTTCTCGTCAAAGCCCTACTCCGTGCCGGAGGAATCATCTTGCAATGGCGGTAGAGGTGGTTCGACGGTCGACCTCGCACCTCACCTGACCAACACATCGTTGCAGACGCATCGGGGCGAGGAGGGCGTACGCCTCTTCGACGAGCTTATGGGCTGTCACATTCTCTCGTGCCCAAACGGCGGGTCCACCATTGACGACGACGAAGAAGACCGACCGGTCCTGACGGCGATGCATCTTCTAAAGATACAGGACCAGATGGCGGATGTCCTCGCGGAGACGTTCAAAGCGGCGCTTGAGACGCCCGTGCATTTCCAGGTCCGTCACCTAGAGTTTTTTTATTATCTTTTATAAATTGATGGGGTTCACTTACTCATGACTGACCCGCGCACTCAGCCGCTGCCGAACGCCTTTGAGCTGTACGGCATCGACTTCCTCGTCTCCCACGGTCCTGCTTCGCCCCTCCTCTCAGAACCCAACTTTCAGGTGAAACTCCTCGAGATCAATGCCGAGCCCGCGATCGAACTCACGGGGCCGCGACTGACTTGGATCCTTGAGGATCTTTTCGTTGCGATGGGGAAAGTGTGTGTGGAGCCGTTCGTTCGGGACACACCCTCAGGCTCCCATGAGAGCTGGCAGGTGGGCGAGACGAGACATTTCCTCAGGAAATGTCTGGATTCCGAGGTCAGAGGCGCAGGCGGATGGTAGGATCGATTTTTTTGTAACAAGAAATAAAAAGAAGTACGATATATGCAAGGGGTGGCGAGGTCAACACACAGGAGGACAGGGCCGCCGGGGAGGGTGGTTGACACCAATACCGAAATTTTGTCTCACCCCCGTGGTCCGAGCAAGACCTTAGTGTGGAAAAATATTTTGGGGGTAGAGGGGTGGTCAGTCAAGGTTTGGTGGTTTCCGAAAAAAAGAGGCATTGTCCTCCGAAATAAAATTCTCGCCGACCCTTGGTACTATGTATGTATATGCGAATGCTCTAGATACACATGAAACCGAAGCGACATGAGAGGTGCGACAATGGACGACACAGTAAGGAGTGTAAGTTCTCAAGATGGGTTATGAAATACAGACAGTTGCAGACAAATATATCAGTACACTTCTCTTCATCTCGTCCCCTTATCCAGTTGAATGGGTAAGGCAAGCCCAGTTGAGTGGACTCGCCGATACTTTTGAATCATATAATCGGGTGGAACCGTCCATACCGGTCTTTTATGCACCAGCGCCCATCGCGCCACCTATTTATGAGCAATACCTGACGGCTTTAAGCCAACAAGCGCGTCAAGATATTCGTGCTCGTCTTGCTGATCGTCTCCCGAAGCTTGTTCACGTCCTGTGGGCTGACGTCCGCGATATCCGCCATGAGGTACGCGATATCGCCCTTGGAGTCCGAGTACTGCTTCTCGACGTTGTACGGTGAGAGCACTTCGTTGACGTGCCGGAGTACGCCCGGCTGGTTGACGTGGACATGGCAGATGCGGACGTGGTCGCCCTGCTCGGCCAAGATGGCGCGGAGGTCGACCTCGGGAAAGTTGACGGAACCGAGGGTGGACCCGCTGTTGAGGTAGCGGGTGAGGGCGCCTGAGACCTCCTCACCGATCATGCGCTGGGCCTCCTCAGTTGAGCCGCCGATGTGAGGGGTGAGGATGACATTTTTTAGGCTCCGCAGCTCGGACGACCATGCGTTGAGCTGGTCATCGAAGGGGGGCGCCGTTGGAGCCTGGTTCAGAGGGGTAGACGTCAAGCGCGGCGCCTGCGACATGACCGGATTTGACCGCCTCGATGAGGGCCGGGATGTCGACGACGCGGCCGCGCGCGTTGTTGATCAGATAGGCGCCCTTCTTCATCTGCGCGAATTGCAAGCCACCGATGAGGTTCATGGTCTCGGGAACTTCAGGAACGTGGAGGGTGACAAAGTCGGATTCGGAGAGGAGGGTAGAGAGGGACTCGACCTGGCGGGCCGAGCCGAGGGGCATGAGGTTGATGACATCGTGGAAGAGCACACGCATGCCAAAGGCTTCTGCGAGGACGGAGAGCTGAGAACCTATGTGGCCGTAGCCAACAATGCCCAAGGTTTTTCCGCGGATCTCCCAGCAGCCCTTGGATTGCTTGTTCCAGATGCCCTGACGCATCTCCCAGCTGCGATCGAAGTACTGACGGGAAAGGGCAACAACCTCGGACATGACGAGCTCGGCGACCGAGCGGGAGTTGGAGAAGGGGGAGTTGAAGACGGGGATACCGGCCTTTGCGGCGGTAAGGAGGTCGACTTGGTTAGTGCCAATGCAGAAGCAGCCGATGACCAGAAGCTGCGCAAGTATTGAGCAAGACGGGCAGGGAGATGGCAGGAATACATACCTTGGAGGCAGACTTGATCACCCGTTCTGTGATCTTGGTCTTACTCCGGATGCCGATGGCATGGTATTTCCCAATCTTCTGCACAAGCTCGTCCTCCGACATGGCCTTGGTGGAGTGATCTACATGGAAGCCATGGGCGCGGAGGGCCTGTACAGCATCCTGGCTGATATTCTCGAGCAACAAGAGCTTCAAGTCATCGTTGTCAATTGGATGAAGAACCTTGGGCCGGCGAACGTTGGCAGAAGAGAGAGAGTGAAGCCGGACACGCTCGTGAATTAAGGAGGAAGTGGGGGAAAGAGAGACTGCAAAGGTGGAATGGGGCGAGGTGGACGGGATGGCGATGGGGACAGACATGATGGTAGGAAAGGACTTTGGATGTGTGACTCGTCAGAAAAGAGGCCAGGATTTAAATAAATGAAGCACGGTCAAGGTCAATTGCGTTATAAATTTAAAGGGCAATTTTTTGGGCTTTCGCACGAGTCATTTCTCTATGGGCCTTTTCCTTCTCGACTACGGCGCGGGCAATGTCCAGAGTCTCGCCAACTCTCTCGAAAATCTTGGCCACGCATTTCAGTGGATATCCTCTCCGGAAGATTTCGACAAGGCGACCGTGAGCGCACATTTTATGTTTTTCAGAGNTCTTTCAGAGCAGATACCAAATACGGTCATTCACATTGCAGAGCTTGGTCTTTCCCGGCGTAGGTGCTTTTCAGTCCGCCATCGAGGGCTTGACCTCCCGCGGTCTCTTCGAACCCCTTCGCGCATACATCGCGTCGGGTAGACCGTATTTTGGAATATGCATCGGATTGCATGTTCTCTTCCAAACCTCTACGGAGGGCTCTGCACCAGGNCTCGGCGTTATCCCCGCCACCATCGATCTCTTCTCGAATAAGGACAAGTCGGTGCCCCACATGGGTTGGAATTCAGTCAATCTCCTTGACNCGGANCACAAGTCGAACGAGGGCATNGACGAATCCTCGCACTATTACTTCGTGCACTCCTACCGNGCGCCATANGACCCCGAGGGCAACCCCGACGCCGCGCAATGGGTCCACTCCGTCACGCAGTACGGCCAGGAGGTCTTCATCGCGTCCGTCCGCAAGGGCAACGTTTTCGGGTGCCAGTTTCACCCCGAGAAATCCGGCTCAGCGGGCTTAAAACTCCTGGACGCCTGGCTTCGCGAACCAGAATCCGCCCGCTCGCACGCGCCGCCGACGCCCCGCGTCCCCCGCCCACCAAAACCAAAAGATGGGCTCACGAAGCGTATCATCGCATGCATGGACGTCCGCGCAAACGACCAGGGCGATCTCGTCGTGACCAAGGGTGACCAATACGATGTCCGCGAGAAGCAAACCCCCACCCCCTCCACTCCCAATTCTTCCCTAAAAGTCACCACCGCCGGCGCAGTTCGCAACCTCGGAAAGCCCGTTACCCTCGCCTCCCGNTACTTCGAAGCCGGCGCCGACGAACTCGCCCTGCTCAACATCACCTCCTTCCGCCACTCCCCCCTNCTCGACCAACCCATGCTCGCAGTCGTACGCGCCGCAGCACGCACCATCTTCGTTCCGCTCACCATCGGCGGCGGCATCCGTGACACGGTCGACCCGACGGCACGCCGCACAGCGCGCTCGAGGTCGCCGGTGCCTACTTCCGCGCGGGCGCCGACAAGGTCAGTATTGGCAGCGAGNCGGTGTACGCCGTCGAGCGCATGCGCGCACAAGGCGGGGTGAGCGACGGGCGCAGTGCGATCGAGACCATCGCGCACGCGTATGGGCGGCAGGCCGTCGTCGTGTCGATTGACCCCCGGCGCGTGTACGTTGAGTCCTCGTACGACGGGCCGTACAAGGACGAACTGGTCTTCGGAAAGAAGGATTCTGTAGTGGAGAAGGAGAGGGCCAAGGCATGGTGGTACCAGTGCACCGTGTCTGGCGGTCGGGAAAACCGCGATCTGTCTGTCGTGCAGCTCGCCAAGGGCGTCGAGGCGCTCGGCGCGGGAGAGATTTTACTCAACAGCATCGACCGTGACGGTACAGGACTCGGTTTCGACTTGGATCTCATCCGGCTCGTTCGTCAGAACGTTAGAATCCCCGTCGTCGCAAGTAGTGGGGCCGGACGGAAGGAGCACTTCGTTGATGTGTTTGAGAAAACAGACGTGGAAGCCGCTCTAGCGGCAGGCATCTTCCACCGCGGCGAAGTTGGAATTGACGAAGTCAAGAACGCCCTGGTCAAGGCAGGAATCAGTGCCCGAACGGGTGCATAGAAGCTAATAATTTTTTTTGATTGTTGTTTTACTCAAAGATAGAACGGCAGTGTATGCTCTCACAGAATCTTGAGAATTACGGTAGCGAACAACCAGGGAAGGATATGAATCCAATTCAACAGCTATAGTATCAAGTAACGCGTAGACATGCATGACGCCAGACTAGCTGCCCAGCGATGCAGATGGTTGCGGAGAGAATTTGAACGTACAGTAGCAACTCGGAACCTACATAAGTACAGCCCCATCAATTTCTAGGGCAGGACAGAGACAATCACAGACCACAGACACAAAAGGGAGACACAAGCGAACGTCACAAAATGATATAGGAAGAGTCGGTGGAGAAGTCCGATACATGGATAGGGTATGGAGACTTCGAAGACGGGAAGGAGATACATAAACGAAATGTCAGCTCAGGCAGAAAGGTAAAAAGCCGCATATACGTTCGGGAAACAATCGCGATATACCATGTACGAAAAGACGGTCTAAGGCCGAAACAAGTGTCGCGAGCAACGAACAAATAAAGGTCGAAATAAAGGCATCGACTAGCAAAGATCTCACCAAGTCCACGGATCGTGGTCCAAATGGACAAGACCATGAAGGCGATGGTTGCGCGAGGACAACCATGGACTACCAACGGAGGAGGCTTACTTGGCACCTCGCACCACTCCCTTCACCTTCTTCAACAAACTCGTCTTCCTACCTAGGCCACCACCTTGCCCAGGTGAGACAGTCGGCCCGGATCCGCCATGGTCAAAGTACCCCCGATCATTCTCGCCTCTGGGACTGTCCGGCGTCGCAGGCAGGTCTTTCATCTTTGGGTCCTCGACATAGACGTACGCCTCGGACGTCGGCGTCTGGTTCTCACGAATATTGCGACCTCCAAATCGCCCAAGGAAGGAGTTCTGCGAGCGGTGGGTAGGCCGTGCGTATTGGCCACCACCACCGGTGCTCTCCATGGATGATGTCGGTGATGGCTGGCCGTTGCCAGCGTTCGTGGCACTGACCTCGTCGTATCCAACGGGAACGTTCGGTGCATCTCGCATGTTGCGGATACGCTGCAGGAAAGATTTGTTGCGCTTCATACCTGGTGAGGCACCGGAAAGGGGAGATGGAGGATATGCCTCGGTATCGGGCAAGGCATCTGCGGCGACAAAAATAGGCTGGGGAGGAGGCAGGGTAGAGCGTTTGTTGCTTCGTCGAGCCTCTTCGCTTTCCCGAGAGGCATCTTTGGGTCGTCGGCTGCTCCGCCCGTATGTTAGCTTATCCTCACCATCTCGAGTCCCACCGCCGGCAAAGAATTCCTCATATGGCTCTGGCTCATGTATACCCCAGGCCTCGGCTATGGCGTCAACTTGCTTCTTCGGAGGTTCTGGGTAGTATGGAGACGCCGGCGTGACGCTTGCGAGGTTGGGAGAAATGTAAGGAGAATCATAGGCGGGGGAGACAGCAGGACCTTGTCGCTCGTTGCGATACCGGGCGGCGAGCTGCTCGTCTTCGGGGTTGATACCAGTCCAAGCGTACATGGGAGCTTTGGTGCGAGTCCGATTGCGAGAGGGAGCGCAAGCGTCGAAGGGGCCGTCATGGTGGAACACTGAAGGTAGGTGGAGATGTCAACGATCAAGCAATCGAGAATATGAACAAGACGTACTGGGACCAACACCAGAGAAATCCAGCCTATCAATGACATCCGCATGAACCGATCCCTTCTTGGGAGGTTTTGAACGGCCGGTCGTCCTGGCTTTCTCTGTCGATGCAGTTTGGGGGACAGAGTCATCAGAGTGAGAACGGCGAGCGGGACCTGCCGGGGGACGAGAGGCTGGAGAGGAATGGGATCTGGTGACGCAGAGGGTTAGGGCACACGTAGATAGGAGACAATGGGGAAAAAACACGCACGGCGGGACGCCTGTTTGACTCCTAGAAGGGCGAGCACGAGATGGATGATCGGAAGAACGAACGATGACGGTATCTTTGACTGCGTCCATGATATTGTCCCTAAGTTTGGGGGCGGTAGTAGGGCGGGAACGAGATGCGGACTGCCTTGGAGCAGAGTACTTTGGAGGAGGAGTAGGAGCTTGAGGAATAGAGTTGGGGTCGCTGAAAGGGTCAGAATGAGACCTGTGTCGTGCGTGTGACGCGACGGGGTTGGAAAGCGAAGGCATGCTGATCAACTGAGCTCAGTCGATTGTCAGACTTGTCCAGCAACCGTCTCGACTCGAGATTTCTACGTGCCTTGCCCGTTTCCCGCGCCAAGAATATCCAAATCAGGCCAGTACGCCTGAGCTCCGAGTAAACTGTTGAACGATGTAGTATGGAACAAGAAAAGCAGAGAGAACTCACGAGGGTTGTGGAAGAGAAGAAGGAAGAGTTGAGTGACCTAGGGGAAGAGGAAGAGGGCAGAGGATGACAGAGTTATCTCAAGTGGCCACCGGTGGCTGTGCTCCACTTGTCCCGCCCCACATCTAGGCCTTATTTTTTGCCTCTTACCACTTATCGTACCACATCTAGCCCACTTAAATATCTCATCGCCTCTTCCCCTGCGATCACAATAAATGGGTGCCCCCACAACACCGTCGTCTTGGACGCGCGACCAGGTCGCCGCACGCATCCTAGCTGGCGATAGTCTCTTCATCGTACATGACAAGGTCATCCGCGCTACCCAGTCATGGCTTTCTGTGCACCCCGGCGGTGCCCTCTCCATCCTGCACTTCATCGGACGTGACGCGACCGACGAGATCGAAGCGTACCATTCTGACGCCACTCTCAAGAGAATGTACTCTTATGCAGTTGGCACAGTGGATATAGGTGAGGAGGGCTGGGAGCCCCTCCTACCTCCCATCCATACCGGTTGGATCAGAAGGATTGGCCGCGACGGAAAGCTGCAATGGCACAAGGAGGCCAACGCAGAATATTCACAGGAAAACACGGACGAATCTCCTTCCTCCCAGATACTCCTCATAAAGAAAACCGACGACTCGTGCGATTTTGGTCCCTCACTGTCTTCTATCGAACCATCTCCCACCACCCTATCCCCAAAAGTCCAGTACCAGCATTCTGCCGCGTACAAGGAACTTCACACACGCGTCATGGCCGCAGGGCTGTACAAGACGCGTTACTTGACGGGTTACGGTCCAGAAGTCGCTCGCTATCTGCTCATGGCCATCTCCTCGTACGTCGCTTACCAGAAACAGTGGTTCTTCATTAGCGCCTTTTGTCTGGGCGCGCTCTGGCACCAGCTCGTCTTCGCCTGCCATGACCTCGGCCATCTGGGCGTCACCCATGACTGGGCTATAGACCGTATCATTTCCGTCTTATTGGCAGATTGGGTTGGTGGTCTGAGTATCGGTTGGTGGGTTCATGTACGTGGAATTCACAGTTTGTTTTTGTTATCGCAAGTGCATACTCATATCTTCGTCTCCTCGTCAAGAACCACAATATCCATCATGGTATGTCTTCCTCCGCTTTTACAGACGCTGCCTATCATTAAGTTATCGCCGATGAGTCGTCACGAACCATCCCTCTCAGTACGTCTACCTTGATCCCGCTCGTCCACACTGCTGCGTGATTCACCTTTCATTTCGCCAGCGACCCGGACATCCAGCACCTCCCCTTCTTTGCGATCACACCCGATTTCTTCAAATCCCTCTACTCCTCCTACTACAAGCGCGAACTCCCCTTCGATCGATTCTCTCATTACATGATCGCGGTGCAGCACCGGATCTTCTACCTCGTTATGTCCTTCGCGCGCTTCAACCTCTACCGGCTCTCATACGAGCACCTCTGGAAGACGCGTAACGAGCCCAGCAAGGCGCGCGGCGGCAGATGGGCGTGGTGGCTCGAAGTCATCGGGCTTGTCTTCTGGTGGTACTGGTATGGGAATGTCCTCAGAGGCTGCGGCAACTGGAAGACCGGCCTCATGTACCTCCTCGTGAGCAACATGGTACCAAGCCCCCTACACGTCCAGGTGCGTCTCTCCGCTCCGACATCCGCTCGCCCCCTTGATCGATACGTTTTTGTATTATTTTCTCATATTCCTTTTTTTCATATGATACTGTACATCTCCCTCCTCCTCCGCATCCCTGTGATAACTGACGTCGACACCTCTTCCGTCGGTCACCCCAGATCGTGCTCTCCCACTACTCCCGCTCGACCGCAGATCTCGGACCGACCGAGTCCTTCCCGGACCGCCAGCTGCGCACCACAACCGACGTAATCTGCCACCCCTCCATCGCGTTCCTGCATGGCGGTCTGCACCTTCAAGTCACGCACCACCTCTTCCCCCGGCTCCCTCGGCACAATCTCCTGGATGCCAGCCATCTCGTGAAGGAATTCGCCAAAGAGCAGGGCCTCGAGTATGCCGAGTTTGGGTTTTTCGAAGGAAATGGCGAGGTGCGAAGCACGCTCAAGGGCGTGGCCAACCAGCTGAAGATCATGACTTTGGTTGCCGATGCGGAAATCAAAGAGGCATTGGAGGCTAAGAGGAATTGACGTCATCGTACACTTTGGGACTTCACTCACTCTCCACTCCATTGTACTTAGCTCATTTGTTGTCCATATTCGGTTGATTGACGACACTGGCTGTATACCTTACCTATTACAAGCCGATAGAATTGTAACGACGAGTGCTTTTGCACATGACATACTTCCAATATGGGCCGGGGTGATGTTCGTATCCATTAGCTGCATACAGTGGCATGTATTGCGATAACCCTAGGTGCATACGTCGTACCCAGATTTTGTGAGTGTATAGGAAACAGAGCGAAAGACATGGCGTGATAAAGAAGCAAAAAGAAGTGGTATGCGAGTGGTTTACTTCTTCTTGGCTGCCTCCTCTTCCTCCTTCTACAGTAATTATAAAAAGTCGTCAGCATTCGAAAGGCGAAAGGCACCAAATGACAAACCTTGGCCGCCCGCGCCTTGCGGGCACCCTCGAACCTCTGCTCCGCACGACCATTACGAAGAGCCTTGTAGGCGTCAAATGCGCGCTCTTCCTCAGTAATCTTGCGAGGAGCCTCGGCAACAAAGAGATCGGGGAGAGGGAGGGTCTGGCGGGTGGTGGTGGCTTTGAGGTCCTCCGCCTGTAGATCAAGTTAAACACGGTGCTCGTAGAGTCACTGCAAAGCAACGCACAGATGAGTCGCCCTTCTTGGGCTTGCCCGCCTTGCGGGGGAACACGACGAGGCGCTCCTTGTACGCCTTCAACCGCTCAACATTCAGCTGCTTGCCCTCCACACTCAAATTCCGGCGTCTGTGGTCAACCACGATGCCAACACCCCGCGCCTCTTTTCGGCCAATGCCCGCCTCCTTCAACTCGGCAAGCGTGAATCCACGGCCCTCGCGGACCTTGATGTTGTAGCGGACGGTCTGTCCACGGACGGCGGGGCGGAGTAGGGTCAAAGGACGGACACCCAGCGCAGCGGCCTTGGCCTTGCGAGCGTTGCGGCGGCGGAGTTTACGCCCTGGCTGGTCAAACCAGGTCTTGACACGGCGCTGCCAGTCCTTACGGAAGTGGTTGGCGTGGAGGACTAGACGTAGGAAGACAGATCTCAGTTGGAGATCATGGAATTAGGACGCTCGAACAGACCGTTGTTGTGCGCGAAACCCATTGTTTAATCTAAGAACCAAAAAAACACCGTCAGCACAACGTCAAACTAAGGCTGGTCATACGCGATATAAGGTGAGATCAACAGCCGCATCCTCCCCCTCCAAAGTCCATCCACCCATTTCCCATCCAAATCCTTCCGTTCAAACGACACGACCCATCCAAACAGCATCCAAACAGCCCTCCTGCGAGACGGAATAAGCCATGCACGAACATACTGACCTTGAGGGGGCTTTCTTGACGTTGGGGAATGTTCCTCCCTATACTTCCCTAGGATAATTTGGGTTGTCCGGCAATTCCCACGAAATTGAAACACCGCTTGGTAAGTCCGTGTCAAGTATGATTATGACTGCCTTTTCGAGCATCAAGCTAAATCTCTGAGCAAGACTTCGAACGTTCAACTACTCTAGCGTCGCTCCCTTCGGGCTCTATATCTCCACTACAATTACCGCCATGATCAACTATGCGCACAGGACAAAGGGACGCAATGGCCGCGCGCCAGGCCAAACGTTGCAGAGCTCCCCACAGTCACCGATTGAATCACCTGCGCCGCCCGTCTTTACAATCTACGCGCACACGCTAACGAACGCTGCCTCTATCGCTCACGCCGTATCGAAACGCTTCACTCACAGATCCAGAAAGCTTGGTGGGCGAAAGAGATTTGTTGTCTCACATTCTAGCAAGGTAGCCTCGCCTTGGCGACGCAAGCAATCGAGCATCCTTTCTCCCTCATCGAAAAAGAATAGATGTGGGGATCGAAAAGAGGAAGGGTATGTATAACCGAAACTGGTCTGATTGAATTTTCATCCTTACGTGTGCCTCACAGCATAGCAGTTGACGCCGTCAAGACCCGACTGCAGCTCATGGGAGTGGACTATGACGAGGAGGAAACTACTTCCTTGATGTGCAAGCTCGAACACATGTCTCAGGCTGATGCCACAACTACGTTCTCTCCTCCGACTACGCCTCTCTCTCTGTACTCGACAACGCCAAAGTCTATATCTCCTCTTTGCCTTCCTTTTTGTCCGATGGACAGCTCGCCGAGGCCTCTCAACTTCCGATCAACGACCACGTCCCTGCAGTTGCCGCAAACTCCAGTGGATACCCCTTCAGTAGAAACTACCTATTATTCACCTCAGTCGACGAACTCTTCGACATCCTCTTTTGACGACCCGTTTGCTTTGGCATTGGAACTTGAGCCCGAACCTGTTCAAGTCAAATCACCTTACTTTGAAAGCTTGATCTTCGCTGCCTCCGAAGTCCGCATACCCTCTTCTCAGCGTTCTGACTTAGGCTTGTGTGCATCACGATCGATGACTCCCGCTGGAAGTTCGACAAATCTGAGACCGGCCTCTCCAGCTACAACTTCTGAGTCATTGGTCCCAGATATATCTGATCCGTTCGTCTCTCTTGGGTCTAAACAGTCTTTGGTTTCTTCGTCCCGTGCCGCATTGAAACAAGATTCATTAACGGTATGTCATGAGGATCAAGTTCTCCATATTGCCGATCCCAACGGCTTGAAAGGCCCAGTTCTGCTCATGGAGACCATCGGATGCATGCCTCGTACCAAATATTCTGGTAGTGGTAAATCATCTATGCCTGCTGCTCTTGATGTCTTGGATACCTCTGGTGTTACTAGTCCTTCCCAGCCAATAGATGTATCAACTTCTCAAGCAGAACTCCCAGATGCTCAGACTCCCAAGGAGACGAATCCGTCTAACACTCCCACCACTCGCAACTCTTTATCGAAGGTTCAGCTGCCCCTTACGCCAGTATCGCTTGCCAAACCGAAGTTGATCACTTCGTCCTACTTCGAGAAAGAGAACATTCATAATTCTCGATTTTCAACGAAACCGCCATTGGGTCTTGGGGCTGTCACTACACGGGCAAATGACAATACGGTCGCATCTCCAATACCACTACCTCTGCGCGAAAAGCTAGCTTTGAATAGAGTCTTACTTGCCAGTATTGATTCTTCTTCGAGTGTGGACCGCGGAATACCATCTGGGTTTGACCCTGCGGAGGCGCCGTCCGCCAGATTCGCCACTTCGGTGTCTGGGCAATCACTCGGAGGCACATCAACAGGCTGGAATGATCCTGACTTCGGTAGCATGCGCGGAAGGAGGTCCTCCACCAAAGCTTTTGTCCGTAAGCGCCCTTCGACCCTCAACGTTGATATCCCGAGCCCTCCGCCCATCATTCAGGACGACCCTGATCAAAGCGGTTCTTTATCTGGAGCTGAATCTACATCCCATGACACCGATCTGGAGGCGGGCGACGCTGCTCTTGAGAGACAACGGCAAGGTGTCGGCTTTGACACTCATACCCTACCTGAAGAGGTGGTCAGCGTCAACAGCACTTCTAGATCGGGCACGATGAAGGGTTGGGTCAGAATGCTTGGCTCAGCGTTGACGAATTCTTGGAAGGTCTCAAAGTCAGGCAAGACTGACACACAGCTTAGAGAACAATAGAGCACGTACTATATCTTCGATCTTGTCCAGCGATGCGGCTGACCATACAGTCGTTTCATCCACTTACTATTTTCTTCAATTCTAGTTGTGTGGCTCAATCATTCCCGCCGTGCTGCAGAGAAGATTCTCTTTCAATAGACATTGCTAAGTGAATGGAGGGACGATTACGCTAAGCTCCAAATGGTGTCTTTTGGAATCACAATTTCACAAATAAACTAACCTCAGCCGTACTGAAGCTTTGTCCATCTCCGCGCGCCTCTCCACAGCTCTCCACCTCAAATACATATATATATCTGTGGCACTCTGACCAGCTCTGACCTCAACAAACGAACTTCTCGAGACTTGAGACTGAGAATTCGTTGCTACGAATTCCATTACCTTGTCAAAAAAGCCTTCAATGGCGTCAGAAACTTCGAAGGCGCTAAATAAGCCGGCGCCCAGGCCGACATCTCCAGGGTCGAGCGGGTAAGAAGATGATCGACAAGCCCCAGTCACTTGCGACCATCGCCTCGACACTGCTTCTCCCTTCACTTTCCCTTCCCCCCTCCAACCCACTCCCCGCTCATCTCACTATACGTTATACAACTTCTCTCGCGGCTCACGTTCAAAATTTCATTCCCCTTCACTAGTACTAGCCATCCACTTAGGCGGCTTTCGATCGCCGGCGATTGCACAGGATTATGATGCATGTTCATCTCACATGCGCCGTGGCCATCTTACTATGTGCGTGCTCGTTGGTGCATGCATTCAGTTACTCTTTGAACGATCCAACGGAGTGTGGAGAATTCGAGGTATCATGGCAGGGTGAGTGGTTGTGCATGATATGTCGGCGAAAGCTCTTAATTTGAGGCAATGCGTTCCCAGGAGGAACCGCGCCGTTTCAGCTACTCGTATTGCCCGTAATAAGTCCTAAAAAATTCTCTGACATAGCAAAGTCTCACATTCTGTTTGAATTAGATATTCGGATCGCAGAGACTGTTTGATATACCTGACTCGGCGGTCAGCAATGGAAATGGATCCTACAAGACGCAGTTGGCTTTATCAAAGGGCCAAAAGTTCTTGGTGACGATGTTTGACAACTCTGGACTTGGCGATGTATCAGAACTTCTCACTGTCGGAGCCTCCACGGGCTCAAGCTGCAATACCACGGACCCCGGCGTTCAGTTCAACTTTGAATTGGACATTGCTTTGCAACAATGCCGGTAAGCTCAGAACTAATCTTTTCCTGTCCGAAGGATAAATCTGACCTCTCCCGTTTTTAGCGTTTTCACATTCAACGGTTACACAACCGCAACATTGCCTGTCACCATTCTAGTAAAATCAAAATTGGTGCTTTTTCTGAGCTTATGATTGACCATCTGGCTTCCAGGCTTTGATCCCGGGCGGCAACGGAATTCAACTTTCGCCGGGTAAGACCGTTACTTCATTTGACTGGATCGCGGATGTGAAGACGGGGACGTCTATGGTTTTCGCCATGTTTGATGCGAAGGGCAACTTTGGTGGAACGTCCGATGTCAGGGTTGTTGGCGCTACCGATGACACCTCGTGCCTCAACTCTACTTCTCCCTCCTCCACCATGCAATTGTCATCAACGACTTCAATTTCTACGTCTGCTTCCTCATCAACATCCAGTTCTTCATCGGCATCGGCTTCTCCATCCTTGTCGAGCGGGACAGTGGTTGCCATTGTCGTAGGCGGACTTGTTGGAACCATTTCAATAGTCTCACTTGTTGCATTTTTTGTGTTCCGACGGCGAGGCAACTCGAGGGATAACAAAGGACAATTCATAGATCTTCGTGAGTAGAGGCACGAGCATATATATACAGAGCTCAATCTGACCGCATCGATGCCCAGATGAACATGACCCAAGTACGACGCTCTTGCCTCAAGGCCTATACCAGCCCGACCCATTCCCTCTTTCTACACCAACGCCGGCGATGTACCATCATGCATCCATCTCTTCGACGAGCTTGATTTCGCCACTGCCAACATTGGATAACCCCCGTTATGCTGGGACATCGCTTTCTAGCGGCACGTCCCGTAAAGCATCAATGATGGAATCGTCGGACCAACGACGTGAACCGTCGCGATTTATCATACATACGGACGCAGCGGATGAACTTCCTGACGAGAACGGCGTCATCGAGCTGCCTCCGCAATATAGCGAAGTCAGACGACCCATTCCTGGCTTCTCAATACCTTCCGATACCCATGGAACCTCCTCATCGACCGTCCTTCGCCCCCCGCCACCTTCATGATGTATATGCCTTTTGTTCCCTTGTTGTAGCCTTTGGCTTCCACTGCACGCGCACTTCACGATCCGATTATATGCCTCCCATGACGATGCCTGTTGTGGACAATATTCTCTGTGTTCATACCCCGGGGGCTGACCTTTATCTGTTCAACTTGTTCTACCACTCATCTTGTTTGCCTGACATTTTCTGGGATTCAGTTACTTACTGGCAGGGGAGAATTGATTCTTTTTGGGATCAGTGTTTCTCGTCTATTTATAGCACATACACACCACCTCGTACATAAGCCTAGCCGTCGCACGCTGTGCATGAACCATCTAATGTCGTAGTCTTCCATGACATATCTGAAAGAATTCCTCTCCTGTTGCAAGTTTCCACAGTGAAGTTAAGAATTGTAAGTAAAGTAAATTGCCAGCCATGGCTGGCCTAAAAGAAACGGATCGAGTCAGAGTGGATCGCAAAAGTGGAGAAGGATGAGGGGTAATAAGAGATATGTGTATGGATTTGAATGAACAGATGCACGGTGTGACGAAGAAAGACGAGATGAGTCTGGAAATACAGATGACAGAAAGGACAACATAAGAGTGACAATGACGAGATGATACGAGTTACTCAGCCGGTGGGATAAAGATTAGAATACAGAGTTCCAACTTCCAACTCCTTCGGCGAATCATTGAATAGGAACTGGCTCCATAGGCTCATTCAGAGCCTGTCTTGAGAACGCTTCCACCATGGCGTCCTGGTCCTTGCGTCGTCTATGTCTCTTGCGTCTATCGTCCTTGATGGCCCTATCGATTTTTCGACGCGATTTGTAGTGTGTACGAGGGTCACCGATAGCTTGCTTGCATTTGTAGCAGGCGAGCTCAATGCTCGCCAAGAGTCTGAGTGTCTCAGCATTGTTCAAGGCCTGACAACATGAAATTGCGCGTTGACGTTTAAACCAGAAAAAAATTCATGAAAGGGCGAAAATTTACTCACATTTAGAGACCAAGATACTACCTTGGAGCCTTCAACACAGCCTACGACAACAAAGTTACCGCGCTTCTCCGCTTGGAGGTCGCTGGTCTGAAGATGCGAAGTGAGTTGAGTTCAACGGTAGCAGGAGTAGAATGAACCTCGCTGAACAATGTCATGATCTTATTGGTTGAGCTTGAACGGACAACTGAGGAGAGTCATCGAAACCCGCTCTCAAACGAGGCAGTAATCTGACGACACTCACCGACTTGAGAAGAATGACCCATTACCTCAAGAGTAACAACAGCACGACCCGCATAAACCCATGAGTCTCTCTCCGGTCTTCGTATGTGCACCTTGACAGGGATATCTTTGAAATTCTCGCGCTGTTCGAGGACTGTTCAAGGTCATGTGCGCAAACATAAACGCAGTTGATAATGGGAAAAGGTCAGCGAAAGAAAGTAAAGGCTGTTATCTAAGACAAGTCGTACTGTTGGATGTTATATTTGGTGGAGATACACTAGATGATCCTGTTGTTTGCACTGTTTCGGACTGTGGTTGAGGGGCGGAATATGTATAGGGTTCAGAATCAACATCCATGTTGTATGACATTTGCCACCCTGTGTCACAGTCAATGAGCAATCTGAAGCTTCGGCAGAAAGATCCTTGACAACTCACTCTATTTCACATATAAATGGAGTGCTTGAGGAGAACGACGAATGTTGTAGAAGTGGAAGAGTTGGGCGTCAGTCGGATCCTTGTATACCGTGACACAAACATGTCCTGCCCAAAGAAGAAAGTAATGTGATCGAAACGTGACCGAGCAATTGATTCACGTGATATATTGTCGATCGTGCCACGGTCTGCCCCCAGAAAATTCAACCATGCCTGGGGCCACTGTGACTGATGATGTGCCACAATGTGCCATTACCGTGATATGGTATTGTTTACTTTTGCCTAAAATTACCCCTCATCTGGCTCTGAGAAGCAGAAATAGTTGGGATGGTGAAAGGCTTTGAATGCCACCATACAATATCATGAGGGTCAAATAAAGGGATCCCAGAGCGTTGTCCATTATGCATTGCCACACCTGCGGCAGACGCCCACTATTTTTGAGATTAGAGAGCCACTCACCTCGACTGTCAACAATATAAAAGCCAGCACCGATCGGCTAGAGAGCATCAATTCCTAGAAGCATCAACGAACCTCAGTCTCATCGCACGCTCCACCGATGTCCACATTATTTTCTTCCCTAGTTCTCCATCGCTCCCCTTCAGAACAGGAGGTTGTTGAGATGTTGTTTCGGCAAGAAGATATGTCACAAACGGACGAGTCCCAGTCGCAAACAGACTCGTCCCAGATGTCGCAAACGGACTCCCTGATGGCACATACCGACTCCCAGATAACAAGAACGGAGTCCTTAACGGTATGTCACCTTAACATGATGCACTTCCGCTCACTAACAGGCATCTCAGAGCTTCGCTGATAGTACAAGATCGATTCGTACGGATGACTTCGACTGGTTACCCTCGCAGGAGTCCGCCAACTACACGGTAGACCAGTATTCGCAGGAAACAACCTATGCAGATGCTCTGGACCATCAGTCGCTCGCCTCCGACTCTCAACAACCACTCAATGATGGAGAGGAGATGGTGCAGACCCAGCAGGCTGAGTTCCCGCCACCAATCCGCGCAATGTCGCAGCCAGATGTTCTTTATCGGAAACGCGTCGACGACGACGAAAAAACTGAATGCGGCGACCACCCAGATGCGTCACAGAGCTCGATGAGCTCACTCTTCGGACAGTCGGAGGTTTCCGCATCTTCTCCACCTTTGACGGTTGCCGATTATGCTCAAAAGATGGCAACATTGATGGGACGCATCCCATGCATTGCGGAAGAGCAGAATTTTAAATATATCTGCGCAATTGTCTGGGATTTGGATCCCGAGGTGGTTGGACAGATGTGGCACGACAGGAATATTGATCTGTACTGACACGAACAATGAATATATGCATAGTGAAGAAAAAAAACCTGGATAATTGATTTGACCACAATTGTAAAATCATTGACGCAGCCTGAAAATAGAAATGCGAAGGAAACAATAACAGCACGAGCGACAAAAGACGGCTTATCGCTGTTCTGCAGAAAGATAGGATCCAGCCACAAGACAAAGGTTACGGGGCGTGAAGTGAACTTCAACGATAGGAGTCCGCTTCGTGGGGAAGGTGGCGAGAAGATCGATCCTGTCGCGCATGTCAGTCAATAAGTCAGGACACAAAAGCCAGGAACATTTACGTCTCGATACTATCCTCGTTATGCTCCTTCAGATTGACTATGGTGCCGGTACCGTTGACCATCCCATTCTCCCGCGTTCTCTCAGGAAGTCCCCCCGACCCTTTGACGTCCCAACACCTTACCGTCCAATCCGCACCTCCACTTACGAGCAAGGATGATTCCTCACTGAAGGAAAGGGAATAGATTGAAGCCGTATGGCCTGTCATTTTCTTGATTCGCCTACCGGACCCAAGGTCCCATAGATTGATAGCAAGATCTTCGCCTTGGAGCGAGGCGAATTTGAGCGGTGTTTCTCTTCTTCTTTGACAATGAGAAGGACACACCTGCAGTCGCTAAGTAGCGTCCGTCCGGGCTAAAAGCCATCGTTGATAGCATGCCTTGATGACCAATGAATACTCGCACACAAGACCCCTTCTGTACATCCCACAGTCGCGCTGTCCAGTCACTGGAAGCAGTTCCAAGGTACAAAGAGTTCGGATGGAATCTGACACACTATGCCGGAGTGTCAAATGGCATACTCAGCGAGAAAAGACAGGTATCACGTACATCAACATCACTGAGGTGCCCTGCGTAGATACGCAAGGTCGACGTCCTATCTGTTGACCAAAGGCGTGCAGTATGATCTCTACTAGCAGTTGCAAAATAGATTCCCATAGGGCTCCAGTCAACATCCCAGATCGGGTTTTGATGTCCGCGATAAGCGACAACGTTGGTCATGGTGTCCAGAGACCATAACCGAGTAGTGGCATCCGCAGAGGCAGACAACAGATATTTGGGAGGAGCTGCAGATCCGTTCATCGGATCGAATGCGAGCGAATAGATCGGTCCACTATGTCCGATCAACCTTCGCGTTGATGATGCATCTTTCTCTTTGATCTTACGAAGTGAGTTTGCTATGATTCCTCTTGTTAAGAACCTTGTATGCTGTACCGTCAAAGAAAAGAGAGAACTCACAATCACGAATGCATATTGGGGCGAAAGTCGCTTTTCAAACCGTTCAATGGTTCACCTTTCAGGCTCCATAATCTGATGTAGCTCTCTTCGAAGCCGGCAGCCATCAAGGAAGTATCTTTCGAGAAAATGCAGCAAGGGGAACTGCGGTCAATTCGTAAAATCAAGAACGGCGCAAAAAGCGAACTGAGGTATCGTTACTCACCCTTCTGGGACGTCATGAAGCGTATATGCACATATACTGGGTAGACCACGCTGTCTTGCAGATGCAGTTGCAGGCGCATTGGAATCGACAGGAGACAAGACCGATGGGTCGAGTCGTATGCGTTTTCGTGCGTCTCTAACCTTCTCAACCTCTCGCTGAACATCCATCGTCTTGAAAGTGGGGGGGTGGGGGGGAAGGTCGGATATTGAGGGAGAAACGACTCCCGATATTGGTGTCGGTCGTACATGGTGAGGGTCATACTGAGCCGCAGGATCTCGATCAAGCATTGCTTGTTCTCTCAAAGATTTTTCGGTCTCAGTCCGTAGGTCCTCAGAAAGCGGTGCTGGGCCCAGCTTCAACTCTCCTTTAGAATTGTTGAAGGCTTGAGGATTCGAAAGAGGAGCGGTTGTCCCATCGGGCTGAGGAATTAACGAAGAGAGAAGGCCCGTGGACTCTTCCCAGGCATTTGCAGACACAGCGGTCGTGCTGGAGGATGTGACTGATCATTTGTGAACAACAGTAACATACATGAGGTAGTGGACGATATTTACCGTCGAAGCGTAGATGGTTATTGACCACCCGCATGACTGCCGCCCTCCCCCTCTTTCCTTTCTCACCTGAGAAGCCCTTTCCAGCGCCAGTAGCTTCTCCCCCGACACCCTCAGTCAACCACCCTACAAGAAGACCAAACCCTGACCGACTCATGCGGACGGTATATTTGACGTTCCTGAAGCGGTGCGCAAGCTCGTCGTTCTGTACATGTGAAGGCAACCGCAAAGTGGATAGGCGATGTAAGACGGAGCTATGCATAGGCTCCAGGGAGGGGGAGAACGTTTGGAAAAACTCTTGGGCTAAGAGGTGGAAAGTTGGAGCTGTCGTCGTGAATCATGAAAACGTGAAACAACTCACCAGCGTCCTTGAACCCAAACTGCACGAGGTCGAGATAAAAATGACAGAATATAGGAAACAAGATCGGGCGAAACTCAGGCTACGTACGGATCAGCGGGAAGATATTGATGCTGGGCTTGAACAGTGAGCATATTGAGCACGCACCCGATACATATCTAGAGAACCCTCCACCCATGACTCCAGTTCCCGAAACCCTTCCTGTTTGTCTGTTGGATCCAAGGACAAAATCTCTTCTGCACCTCCAGGACCTATGCTCGCGATGAGGTTTTGAATGTTGGATGAGCTACCAGCGGAGATGAGCTCTTGTAAAATACTCGCAGTATCCTTGAAAGCATTCTCTCCAGGCTGAGATGCTTTCTCCGCAAAAACAGTAAGTTTCTTCAAGAGTTCCTCCGAGGAAATTGATGAAGTTTCAGTTTGGGTGCTCCTCTCCTCGGTAGAGTCAATGGATTCTTGGAGTGCCTTCTCAGCATTTAGATGACCTCTTGAGCGAAGGTAATCCAAGATCATGCGCTCCAAGGCAGTGGCATTTTGTGACGAGTCTTGGGAGGACGCGTTCGCTGGAGAGACTACATCTGGTGTAGAGGCGGTAGGCGTCGCTGCAGACATGATGTTGGTCTTGGCCTACAGCTTTAGGGAAGAGAATATTAATCCGGACGCTCCAAAATCGAGAGAGGTACAGAAAATGGGGCTGAAGTAGTGCGATGGCAACAGTCGACTTATGTTCTACAGCTTGAGACACGACGGTGCAAGATGAAAGCTGATATATTACGTTATCATACGTAGTGTTTGACACGGGATGAGCCTGTCTCCTGGCGCTGTGTGACGTGCAGAGTACCATCTCACGATTGGCCTAATTTTCTTGCTTACTCGTTTCCTGTTTTTTATTTTATTTTATTGCGCTGAGCATGTGAGATTGTGAACTGATGTGGGGCCTGTTATAACCTGCAAGGTTATCTCAAGCGGATAACCTCCCCATATATACTCTCTCAACTGCCTCTCGACCATCTCGCAGTCCCAGATGGCCACTCAAGCGAAGGAAAACTTCACGCAACAAGACATTGAGACCGGTATATGAAAACATAACCTCACCTAAGCTTAATTCAACGACGCATCGCGCTTAACTTTCGCCACTAGGTTTAACATTCGTCTCACAATGGATCCAAGCGAACGCCCCGAGCTGGGGCGTGAGCCTCCCACTCACTGCCCTCGCAGTCGGCGGCGTGCTTAGCGTGCTTCACTTCCACAACCGATCCGCCACGAAGGACGTCGATTTCTACCACGCCGACAGCAGCGCGGTTTCCCTTCTCACTGAAGCCGCGGAGGCAGCGTCGAATACGTTCAAATGGCGTAATTCCGAATGGCTCAACGCGGACGTTAGCCACTTCATCGACACCGTTTTGCTGAACTCAGGGTACTCGGTTTACACCGATGCACTCCACCAGAACGTAGTCATATGGGAGGCGCCGGAGGTGCTGACGCTGGTTGCGGCCCCGTGGCGCTGGCAGCTGTTTAATAAGCTGACAAGGCTGATGTCGTTTGCGCCGAGGCGAGAGGACCTTATTGACGCTGTCTCACTGCTGCATATGATTTGTGTGCAGGAGAGAAGGGCTCTGACGAAGGAAGAAATTTTCGGTTGGGGGTATTCGCGGGTGGTTTTGTCGGTCGAGGTTCTGGCGATAGTGCAGGTATGTGATACACAGCTCCACAAGTGGATGTCGCTTAATCGATTGTGATTATCAAGAAGGGATACAGAGACAGATATGGCGAAACGAAAATCGCGATCGATGGGCTCTGATAATGATATATCCAATGAGTTGTAACACCCGAATTGTATTGTGACAAGATCCGCATACCGTTCAAACTGAGTGCAAATGAGACGTGTAGGCAATGATATTTCGTTTCTTGAAGGCTGGATGAGCAATTCTGTCAGGGAAAGGATGCTTATGTGGTTCGCGAACAAAGGATATCAGCTCCGGCACTGGAGGTACACAGGCAGCCCAAGCAGGAGGACGTTCGTAGACCATGGATGCCTCTGCAAAGAATCCCACGGGATCTAGCAGCTTCTGCGTCGTGCGGCGCTTTTTCATCAGAAAATCCTCCCTCTTCCTCCTCAGCCCTATATCAATCCGGGCGTTGAATGCGTCGACCATCGCTTCAGTGAGCGAGGCCAAGATCGCGTAACGCAAGGGATCGGGGTCGTACGGATCAGGGATGTCCTCGAGTGACCACTCAGGATGGCGAAAATAAAAGTATTCAATCTCGTGGGTCATAGAGAAGGTCTCTTCTGCGCACGTTTGCTCGTACAAGCGGTAGAGGCAGCGGAGGGAGGTGTCGCGATTGTAGAAAAAGGAGAGCCCGCGCATCTGGGGGACCTGGTCTGCGTTAAGCCGGCGGATGCAGAGCTCCTGGTCGGCGAGAAAGGCTCTCGGGGCTGGGATGTCGTTGGGGAGAGGCCATTTTCGTGGGAACGGCCACAGAAGGCGGTAGAGAGTCCACAGGCGATGTTCCGTGTGCAGGACGGTTTGGAAGAAACCCAATATTTGGCGTCGCCAGGTATCTACGACACCGTATTTGCCAAAGTACCCGAATGTGCCAAAGTATCGATTGTAAATCGCTTCCAGCTGAGAAAAGCAGATTCAAAGTTGGTTTACGGATAAAATTGACAGCCCAAAGGTTCTGACATACCTTGACCATGCAGATGAAGTAAGTTGCAGGAGATTTGCAGAATGATTGGAAACCGCGCCTTTGACCGCTAGCCTCCGCTAGCCTCCCTTATGTGTCGTTACCTCGCATTTTGCGCTAGTGGGGTTGAATCAAACCTACCTCGTCGCGCCGCAAACGACGGTAAACGAATGCGGGAGTGAATATCCACGCCGCGGAATATGGGCGATTGAACTATAGTGATAGTGGGGAGCGGCTAGGAAGTTAGTATGCTGAGTAGTCAGACAGGAGGATCCTGAGGCACGAAGGTTGACGAGTGGCTACTCTGCCTTTGGGAGACTAGCTGAGTGGCGCGGCAGACCGGCACGGTTCCGCTATGAAGAAGTTTACTGGCGGCCAGTGACTACCTGACTTCATATATAACAGTTTCTTTGGTGGGAGCGATCCAGCAAGGCTGGCAGCGGACTCGCACAGGCGGGAGTACAATTCCCACGTTTGGTGCTCGATCTTTAGAAATAGCACGCCAACTTAACACAGACCGAGTCTACACTCCAGTCTGTTTGGCAGTTGGTATAATTGAAATTAACCACAATACAAGCGAACTGACAAATCTATCATACAACTTGTATGCAGTCACTGCATTATCAGATTCAGTACCTCCGACCTCGTTTGTAGCCGCCTCGTCCACCCCCGCGATAGCCTCCGTAAGATGACTTCTGCCCCCCAGAGTAGGACGAAGTTTGCGAATATGTTCTCTTTGTGCTTGTTGACTGAGACGAGGATGGATGCGGTGCTGTACTCTTGGCGTATCCTGCCTTCTTGCACTCTGCATCAAAAGCAGCCACCAAGGCATTGAAATCCACATGGCCCATGCTGCCAAACAACGGGTGCGAAGTCGACCACTTGTTGACAGTTAACCGTGGGCTCGTAACGCCAAAGGCCATGCGGGCGAGCAATCGGGGATCATCTCGGTCAGGGCAAGCGGCCAAGATCGCACGAATTTGGTTGGGGTCCGGGATGGCTTCAGCTGCGGGGTCAAATTCCACACCGGAGCCTGTCAGGCAGAAACTGCACATCCCGCACATTCCACCAGGTACGGCATTATCATCTCCAAAGTAAGAAGCGAGTCCCTGGGCAAGGCCTAGCGAATGAATGTAAATGATTGCATGTGCCATATAGAGCATACAAGCGTCCTTACAATCGTCGTTGATCGCGAAATTGATAACTTGACGAAGCTTCTCGACTGCCTCCTCCTCTCTCCGAATCATGCGTTCGTACATAAGCTCAGCAACGTTCTTTATCTCCTCCGTTGTTTTCGGGAGAGGGTTTATGATGGCGTATCGCTGCAAAATATCAGCTCAAGCGGAGGCCGTCCAAGAGACGTTACTTACCGCCCTCACTTGCGATGCTTTTGTCCAGATCAATCCTTCAAGAAGAGATGGGTCGATCCGTCTGAAGATATCTTGTTCATGACGTACCTTCGAATTCCCAGTCGTTGATTTGCCTTGCCAGTGCTGCGCGTTCAATACCCGAATGGCTCGCCGCTATGCACACGTCGATCTACAGGCCACGTAAGGCAAGAAGATTCTGGGGCATCGAAAATCTCCAACCACTCACCTGGCGTCCTGTCCCTTTTGTTGTCCAGTACGTCCTGATTGTATCAGCGGCAGGCGACTTTGTGGACATTATTTTGGCCCACCCATCGGCCGTACGCTGGGAAATATCATAAATGGAATAGAACGGGGTCACTGCTCGAATGAAATTGAAGTCCAGCTCAAGTTGAGCATAGCAAAGGTTGAGAACGTTTGGCTGCCCGTATATCATCAGACACACAAACGTCTCGCATAGTGGAAAATGCACACCCGGATGTCATAGCTAGGAGAAAATTCTCAGATCAGAGAAATATCCAGGTGTACTGGAGTTTATGAAGGCTCACATTTTGGACTGGTGGTACAGATTGAAGTCCAAAGTTCCATCAGTGGCAGGCTGTTTCAGTGCTACCTCCTGTATCCACAGCTCCAGATCTCTCTTCGAGCAGGTGTCACCACGGGCGAAGCCTTCTAGGACTGGTATGTCCGCTGCTGCTAGGAACAGAAGACAAGTTGAAGGCAACCCGTCCCTCCCTGCCCTGCCGACTTCCTGGCTGTAATTTTCGATCGTTTTCGGCATATAAAGATGCACAACCTGCCGACGCGATGCAACACCTGCGCAACTTAGGAACCCAATTTTGCTTACCTGTCGAATATTTGCTAGATTCAACGGCCATCAGCATGACTTCACCAACAAAGAAACTTGTTCCACATATACCTTTATCGATACCCATACCAAATGCAATAGTACAACAGACAATACCTTTGTCTGATTCCATGAACGCGTTTTGGATCTTCTCGCGGTCTTCACTAGGCAGACCTGCATGATAGACCATAGGTTCCATACCGTGCGGTCTCAGGTGATTCGCCACTTCTTCCGCGTGTTTTTGCAATGTCACGTAGATAATTGAAGGCCCCGTTCGTGCTTTCAGAAACGGGATGAGCCGGTCAAGTTTCTGATCCAGATTGTCCGCAATCTCCACTTTGAACGCAAGACTTTGAGAAACCGTAGGTCAATCAAGGTGGTTCTGAGCGAATGCCGTGCAACTCACTTTGGTCGATACACAGTCGTCCGAAAAACGCCCACCGTCGGGTGAATAAGGAATGACTTGCAGATATCTTCAACAACGTTCTTCGTGGCGGTCGCGGTCAAGCACAGAACACGTTCCACGTCCTGCTCCTCCGCAAACCTCGCAATTTTGAGGTACTCGGGTCTGAAGCTGGCGCCCCACTACTATGTCCTCAGCTTCTGGTCGTGCAGTGGACTGAAATGACGTTACCTGTGAAATGCAGTGCGCTTCATCAATGGCTAGCACTGAGATCTTGACGCGACTCATCATGGCGACAAAAGATTCGTTATTCAACCTAACACAAAATACGAACAATGAGCACTTCCGTAGCATGATAGCATGACAGGACCACGAAGGCCGGTACACAAACCTTTCTGAGATATACGATGTTCCGTGATCAGTAAGCTTAGTTAAGGACAACGAGAAGAAAAATATCACCTGGAGCGACGTATAACAATTTCAGATCACCCGACAGCACCTCTCGCTTAACCCATGCCTGCCTATCCGCATTTAACGTGCTATCCAGATTGGCGGCTTTGACGCCCCGTTTGCACAATGAATCTACCTGATCCTTCATCAAGGCTATCAAGGGTGAGATAACAAGAGTGAGGCCCTGAGTTATTGAGCAGGTCAGAAACAGTTGAGACAGCATTTAAGAATAATTTCACATCAAGGCAGAGTGCAGGGACTTGGTAAGTCAAGCTCTTCCCACCTAGTAACGCGCGTCGAAGGGTCAGCTACGTCTGCGTATTCAATATTATCGCATGGTTCCAAGGACGCACCGCCGGTGGGAAACAAAACGAGTGCATTATCATTGTCTTCAATCAACCGCTTGATCACCTACGTCATACGACAAAGTGAGATGGATGAAGCGCTGTGAAGACGGCTTTATATACGTACGGCTTCTTGAGAGAGACGGAACGAAGAAAACCCGAAGACATCTTTCAGGACTTGGTGACCTTTCTCCATGTGAGAACTGTAGATACGTCACAGTCAAGCTGTGAAGCCCACTTCGCGTTTGAACGAGTACTACGCGTGTTGCAGAAGTTGTCGAAGTTAGAGACGAAGTTCGACGACTTCTGCAGTGAGATTCAATGGAGAGTTCCGAAACGCGTCTGTGGCGTCTACGTTTCACACACGTGCCACATTTATTACCACATAGTTTTCCCCTTGAAGACCAAAGACTCCAAGTACGTTACAGCGCATGCTTTGCGATAGAAAATTTTGCTATGAGGATGAAAAAGTAACCATAACTTAGAGAAGCCATCCCGTCAAAAAGGAAAAACAAGGAAACTAAGATCCATTCAGATCCCACAGCAAGCAAAAGTATGGTTTGAAACGACGATTAATATACACCGCATGTCGAATGCGAATGCAGGGGTTACAAGAAGTGAGAGGTCTTGGACACAGACGCAGGTCAGAGAGTCACCCAGGCAAGCTCAGAAATGTTCCTATACAGCTGTTCGTCAGATGAAGCTCAAACAGTCGATGGATTTTGATACTCGCCTTGGCAAATGTGAAATTAATGTTGGAGCAGGTTTGCTCGATGGTAGCCTCTTTGATCACCTTCGCAAGAACGCTGGGACCACAGAAGTAGGTCTGGGATGAACAGTAAGAACTTGGCGCTTCGAAAGGTCAAATTCTGCGAACTTACACCGACGGTTGTCTTGAGCTGTGACTGGGTACCGGGGATGTACTGTCCAGACTCAATCGCCTGGCGCATCTGGCCATAAATGGCCTTCCAGTCGGGACGACCGAACATAGTGCGCGTGCGCAGGAGGGTCAAGGGGTCGTACTCAGCGCCCGCATCGTTGACTGCGATGTTCCAAAGCATGTCTTCGCCAATTTTCTGAGTGAGGTACACATTGATACGGAGGAAGTTAGCTGTGTCATGGAGACAGTGTCAGTCAAAGGCTGACAGATATCACAGATATGGACGCTTACGATCGGCTTGTGCAGCCTCGACTTCCTGGAGCAGACTCTGGAACCAACCAAATGACGGCGCATCACGACAGACCCAGAAAAACTCGACTCGGCGCAAAGAGCCTAGATTTCCACTTCTTTGACGGTACCAAATATGCTTCAAAATGGAAGCGAAAGGAGTCACGCCTACGGAAAAAAAACCTAACGTGAATCACCAATCCTTAACTAATAACGACAGCAGGACGTACCAATACCGGCACCAATAAGGACAGCGATCTCGACGTCGAACACATCCTCTGCGGGAGCACCGTAAGGTCCATCTATACGGATAACGGGCATGCTGCGGCTGGCGCTGGCAGGGTCAAGCTCAACATAGTCACCACGGGTGCCGCCCATCATAGATGATTTCTCATCCTTTTCCCCGCCTTTCATTGCGGCCTGGGTAAGGGCAGCGACAACCTCGGGGCCGGCGCCAACGCGTTCGCCGAGAGCGCGAGTCCAGTCGCCAACTTGACGGATGTGGACGGAGACATAAGGGTCCTCGGGAGCTGATGTGATCGTGAACTGACGAAAAACAACATCATGAAGTGAGTTACAGAGATGGCGAAAAATTCCACTTAAAGCGTACGGGGTGCCATTGCCATCGCGAGATATCAGGGACTTGGATGAAAAGCCATTGTCCAGACGTGTACTTGAAGCTGGGTTTGATGATACGTAGTTCCATAGCACCTGATACGCAGTATAAGGTTACCTTACCAGGCTAACAGGCGTGTTTTTTTTAATAACATACCACTGGGGTGAACGAGAAGTTTCGACAGCCTGGTTGCCCTCCTAGCACGGTACTCCCTGTACGTACGCTCACCGAAGTACGCAATTCCAGGCCAGATTGTGAATCTCCAGCTCAAATACCCAAGGCAATGTTTGGTGGAATAGAAGGGGAAGGTTGAGATATAATCAGGATCCGCGGAATCGCGTACGAAGCATCCCGTCGCATGGGCATAAAGACCAATCATGAAAAAGAAAGCGAGGTGGTGGGTGTACCAAAACGCCTCAAAACACTGGTTGCGGACCTTGTGGTGGGCCGTGGTGTACATCAAAAGCATGATGAGGAGCATGAAGTGGCCTGAAACGCCACCAGCTTGGGTGTAATGGATATCAAGCGCCCTCTCGGGACGGACCTCTGCAGCCAAATCCTTCAGTTCTCGTCTCGTTCGAGGAGAGGTAAAGAGTGAGACGTACGTGTACGCTCGACGTTGATGAAGTTGACGTAGTGCGCTGTGGTGTGAAGCATCGCCCAGAACGCCATAGAGTACGCGACCTGTCTGTGGAACCAGATGTTCTCGTCCGCAGGGAAGGCCCAGGCAAGTTTAGGACGGATGACACGAATAACGTTGCGGAGCATGGGAACGAGGATAAGGCCACCGTCATAAGCTAGAACAAGTCCCGCACCACGAGAAACCCAAACGGAGAACTTAAGCCCGTTCAGAGCAGTGAGCTTCTTATTCGTTTCCTGAAGAGCAATGTGATGGTCAGCGAATTAAGAGGCTGGTTAGACGGAGAACGCACCTGACTGTACCAGCCATAGGCAAAGAATGCGAAATGCGACCCATAGAAAAGTATGTTGAAGACAAGGCGCCTGGCGTTCAAAAACTCCCTCTGGAACCAATTTTTCACCCATGTTTCACCGACGACTATCTTATGCTTCTAACGAGCTGTGAAGTGAGTGAAAGAGCGAGGTCCGGGTCCGGCCAGACGACGAATAGGACTAAGAGAGAGTACGAAGAAAGAAAGAGGAGAGCAGCCAGCTACAAGCGAAAAGGTCTCCTTGGGGGATGATTGATGGTTATAACACGGTGCCTTGTGCACACAACTGCTCCCCATTATGGCCGGTGCCCATGACGATGGTTACCGATTCATCCCCGCCTGTCACGTGCCCAACTTGAATCCCTTCGAAGGTTTGGAACACCATGATGATATAGTTCCGACCATGTACAGGTTAAATAAGAACAGCGACTGCAGTCAGCTCGTAGACAACCCTCATGTATGTACAGTCCTTCAGTATGCAGCATCCCGTTCGACTGCTCAGGCCTATGCATCGTCTGATTCCAAAATTATTACACAGAAAAAGCAGTACAAAAACACGAGCCAAGCCTAAGCCCATCATCCCTTGCGTCGGTGCAATCAAATTATCAAATGATCTGTCATCCTTGTCCTCCTCACCCATCGTACCGATAAGCAACCATGGCTTCGATTCGGTGCACATCGGTGCTGAAGCTTCTCAGCTTCACCTGTTGACTTTTGCTCGCCTCGATGGCCAGCGGGTCTGTATCAACCCACTCGTTCGCGGGCACATCAACAGACTCGGACGTGTAAGCCAATATGTTGAATACTGTCGGCTCATCGATCACGGGCAGGAACGTCACGGTCGAGACAATCTGTTTAAGGATAGAACGGATTTCTGCTTGGATTTCCGCCTCTGGTTTGGCAGGTGCCGCCCTGCATCCCGCCAGTCAGTCGAATGCGTCAACACAGAAGCCTATTCGGACCCACACTTCAGAGCTGCCATCCGATGGTTGCCGTACGAGGTTGATATCGAATACCCAACGTTCGAGAGGTGTCCGCGTATCCTTGGAAATTATGGCCACCACAAGTTGGGTGACCGCGCCAGTGAGTAGCCACGCTGGACAGGTCGATCAATATCTGATATCTGTCACAACGCTCGCACTGCCTCTACCCACTATTGACTTGTTTCAAAATCCTGGTTCATAATCGCGTCAGTCACTTCAGTTTGTGCAGATCGGAGCGAGCTCACTTCTCAAGATAGTTCTCTAGCGCGAGATCTTGTGTGACCAGAACCGTCTGTCCGTACTTCTTGACCATGTGAAAATCATCAGAAGGGTATACTCCTCTCTGAAAGAGTATTCTGGAAGAGTTGAACAATGTGAGTTGAGTCCCAAGTTGAAATGTACACGGAGGGAGTGGCGACGGACGTGTTCACTGCGTATTTGAAGAACTCCGTGACGAGGTTCGTTGACCCCTTGAGAGTAATGGCCTGTCGTGTGGGCGCCTTCTTCGTCCTCGTCGGTGCCATAGCTTTTATTATAGATGTATATGATGAATGGCTGACAGAAGGCACTCGAGAATTAATGTGTAGACAAAGGCTTCACGTTGAACGCGAGACCTCGAATGCGCCTTTGAATAACGCGTCTCATCACGTGGCAATATGCCGAAATTCTTGATGTGGTGGCCGAACGTTCAAATTTCAAAGATCGATAACTTCACTTTATGTAGTTACGATTCACATAGATTTGGGAATACTTGGAGGGAATAACGGAATGCTCGATCTTCAGCCACGAGTGAACAATACAATCGAATGTGGGATTCGACAGAGTCCACTTATTCATAATATACAGATAACGACATGGTATACATGAGACGAGGGAGATATATTGTGGGAGCTATGATATCTGTACTGAGCTAGATCACCTAGCCTGATGCTGTGTGTGGTTAGATCGCTGTCGCCAAAATTGCAAGTGCAGATGCAAGGTAGACTAGTCCAAGGCCGAGTCACGGTCGTTGCATTCTTCAATATCCAAAGAAAGATTATCAACAGCCTGCTCCACCTCCGAATCATCACCGTCGCTGGTGCTTGCATCTATCCGACCGCTCAGACGCTGGTCACCATATATTTGATCATCGTCGCTGTCATATTTGTAGAAAGGCGGCATGCGGTTCGATGAAGCGGGGGGGAATATTCTGATTGCCGGTAGAGCCGCTGCTGCCAGCCTCAGAATGAACATGCGACGGGCCAGAAGTGTTGTTCACCAACAGCGTACCAACTGGGGTATGCGCATTGTGACGGAAGAACGGCAATCCTGGCTGCATGATTGAAATGGAAGATGAGAATTTATGACTAGACCATTGCATCACAAGCGGAACTTACTATTTCGCAGATGTCATTATCCGAATGGCCGTGAACAATACCTGTGCCATCTTTGCCCGCGCCAATCCTGCGACGACCACCGTCACCATCACCATCCCAAGACGAGTACGACGTATCCGTAACCTGAATAGCACTGGTACTACTTGGTTGCGGATCATCGTCCTCGTCTTCGAGAGTGAGATCGATCCATATAGGGCCTTGAGAAGTGTCCAACCTCAAGCTGCTAGGCTCGTCAACTTCTCTCTGCATCGTATCGTCGTCGTCGTCGTCTTCACCGGTGAGGTCAATGAGGATGGGTACATGACGAAGGGAACCCGCCGGTAAGGAAGATGAAGAAGGCCATGCATCAAGGCGATGGTTAGGGGTGAGTATAATGCGTGTGGGGTTCCGACTGATGTTTCGTCGGAGTAATCTTTCATTATCGTCACGAGCCGGAGATTCGAAACGACGAAAGAGTGTCGGGTCGCTTTGATTCAATGATGCTGGTAGGTTAGGATGAGATTTCTTCCTGCGCTTCTTGGTACGGACGCTATCCTGGCTTTCAGATTCTTCACGCTGCCTCTTCTTACCGGCGCTTGTGTTAGCAGGCTTCCTAGAGACAATTGTACAACCTGATCACTGAATGCGTGGTTTCAAAACTCACCGTGTGTGCCATACCTTGGCTGCTTCTGCGATGATCAGGCCGTAAGTCTTCGTGACCCATGCACGCACGGCATCCAGCCCCTTGTCTACAAAAACAGCTCCAATTGCCATTTCAAAGATATCTGCAGCAGCTTTAACTACACCCTTGGAGACCTTGGCGTGAACCTGTTGTGTCGTATGCACCTGCCGCTTCAGGTTGGCAAGCTTCTGCAAAATAGAACCTTTCCTTGCAGCACGTTTATCGATCTTCTCAACAAGCATTGAGAAGACAAGATTGGTACAAAGTGGCTGACGAATGTCCTAAGATATGATTTAGTCAGAACGAAGTGATAGCATGCGAGATTCAAAACGCACTGTGAGGAAGTGTGGCGTCGCATCTGGGTAACGCTCAAACACCTCCAAGCCGATACAGAGGTACATGGCAGCATCTCCTATGAATTCAAGACGTTCGTTTTCCGCCCTGTCTTGAGCATGCTTTGGAGAAAGTATGGCGGACCAGATGTTCCCATCTATCTCGGGAAGGGTTACACGGAAAGCTTCATCACTTATGGTGATGATGGCGGAATTGAGGATATCGTTGAATGGAGCTCCGACTGGCATCAAGATAAAACTAGAAGGGGATGCGAGAAACGATGAGGGGTATCCAATGACAAAAAGCGCAAACTCTGGAATGGGGAAGCATAGGGTAAAACATTGTCAATGTGGCAACTACTAACTTACTGGGCACTGAGAACAAGGTTAGGGCCAGCGCCCAACACGTGTTGTTGGGTTAGACGCTCGCCTTCCTTTTTCTTTTTGTGAGCGATCGTGGCCCTTGTTCTCTCAGATAGTCGCGCTCTTTAATCAGTCCCCTCGCTCATTTTCATGGCTTTGGTTCAAAATTCGGGCCCTTCCAATGTTTTGCGGGCGTCGACGAGCGCTGACCCCCATGCCATTTCTTTCCGCCACCTTCAACCGGCTCCGAAACCCGCGCCGACTCTCGATCTACCTGCTCTTCAGAGCGCGAGCCGAGTATTGCAGGACCAGTTCACGAAGGATGTGCAGACAATACCAGATCTGGGGGATATGCTGACAATTCGTACGTTAAACTGGCATAATCTCGTATGGACCAGGATACTGACGTCTGCCATGTAGCTGGAGGACAGTCTTCAGCGTCGTACAGTGTATCTTCGGATGACGTTCGCGTCCCGTTCCAAAAGAGAAAGCTTATTGGCATTCCAGAATCGTTGTGGCAGCATTACAATGGTGAGGAATTATATTCATGTTCATTATATAGGCACTCAGACGCGCAATAGCTACGGAGGTCGTATCACATATGGGCATTATCCCCGAGCTGGAGAGGGTATGGGTCTCAATTGATCATAAGTTATTTTTGTGGGATTATGTCGAAGGGTGCGTCGCCTCCAAATGGTCACGTTCTACTACTTGACGTCTCTTTCAGCCAGGACTTGAGTTCATATACAGATCAACCAGACGTAATCATCCACGTCGCCCTCGTCAAAGCAAAACCTGGCGTCTTCATTGACGAGATTAATTATCTCTTTGTGATCTGTACGCCAGTCACGGTCCTTCTTATTGGACTTGCTGTCACAGATGTTCCTGCTCCCGGTAACCGCACCCGCAAGCAGATTGGCTTGTACGATACTGGCATGTCAATATCGTGTGGAGTTGAGATGGTAGATGTCACAGGGATGGAAGATGGTCGGATATTTATGGTTGGATCTCAGGACGGTCATTTGTATGAACTGCATTATCAGGAGAAGGAGGGATGGTTTGGGAAACGCGTTCAGTTGATTGACCACTCCATCAGTGGTGTGAAGAACTTGATTCCCCTNTTTTCCACGCCTAGCTTGGAAGGTGAGTTTTTATGAATCCCTGTTTCCTCTATTTATGCTCCAATGATTCCCTACTACACTCCCGTATAGACCGCATCGTCTCCGTGGTGTCNGACAGAGCGCGAAACGTGTTCTACACACTTACCGCCAATAGTGTCATCTCGTTATATTTCCCACAAAGCGACAAATCCGTTCATCTCTTTCAAACCATCCAAAATCTCTATAAACTAGCCCAAGAAAAAGCCCCTGGATCACCCGCCTTGACGCCCCAGTCGTTCCGCGTCTTCTCGCTGCATGTCATCGAGCAGAACGAGTCACGATCNGGTGTTCAACTCATGGCCATCACCGTCAACGGTGTCCGTCTTTATTTTGCTCCATCGTCGACACCTTTCAGCTACTATTCTGGCGGTGGTAATGAACTGCGTGGTCATCGCCCTCTACAGTTAATCCATGTTCGCCTCCCNCCTCCCAACCTTCTTCATCCGGANGAGCAGTCCAATCCTTTCCAAGTAAACTACGTCACCCGCCAAAATTTACAGCCTGCACCGACGTCCCGACCATTCATAGTATCCGGTTTGGAACGCTCTATGTACTCCTCAGGCTTGACCATAGCGGCACAACCGGGTGACACAGATGGGACAGATTTCCTTCTGTGCATGGCGCCGGATTTGACNCGAATTGGTTCACTGGGTCAAGCACCTGCCCAACAACCGCAATACGTGTCCAGTACCTATGGCACGGGCTCTGCAACACAGCGGACGCCCTTGACCGAGCGCGCAGCCCTCCTCGCCATTCCGGGGCGGACGTGGGCAATGGCGGTTGTGCCCCGATCGAAGGNCGCTCTTGCTGCGACCATTGCACCTCCAAATACCCCGACGCCCGTTGTTACAAATGAACTGGCGTATCAATTCTTGGAACCANCNAGACAGTTTATGATCTTGACGAATGTAGGATTGACAATTCTGGCGAAGCGGCGTGCTCTNGATTGGCTGAGAGACGTGATAGAGGAAGTGCATGCCGAAGGNAACGTTCAGCCTATAATCGAGTTTCGCGACAGGTANGCCGGTCAACTCTTCGGCCAATTGCGNACATGCTCATGTACCCGCACAGTTTCGGACGCGATCAGACTTGTGCGATGCTGCTCGCTCTGGCTTGCGGAAACACCTTTCTCGAGCANTCGGAGCCTTCGATGCTAGGCACCATTTCCGCTCTTTCGTCTGATGTGGCGAATGTCGCTAAGCGAGCTTTCTACGACTGCGGCGAGCGGCCGGTCTGGGCTGAGCGCATGGCTTACGGGTCGAGTGAGCCGACTGCCTTNATCGTGTTCGAGAATGTTCGCACTNAACAATTCTGCAGACGTAGGCGATGGGTCGGGGACGGCATTGTTCAGTGGTCGGCGAGAAGGCCTTGCCTTATACTTTGCACGACTAGTTCGTCCAATATGGAAGAGCAAATTGACAAAGCAAGGGTACGAAATTCATGTCATGTTCTTTGAGCATGCTTCATATTATTAACGCTAGGATGTTGTAGCCCGCTTGGTTTGCATGAGACGAACATTCCTGAAGACGTTCTCTACATGGTCCAGAAAAACCTGTTTGCATTGAAAGATTTCCTGGATAANAATCCTCAGCTATTTCATTCTGCTACTGGCGACTATGCTGGGGCACGTTCTGCGCCTGCGAGCGATCAAGAAGCTTGGAAGGTAAATCTCCCATCTCATTGATATTTTNGCACGCCAGTTCATTGATCTCCCGATCGTTATTGGGAGCACAGGCAGAGCAGAACTCGGTTGCTCAATTGCAAGCCCTTCTGGCCAGAACAGTCGAGGGGGCTTCGTTCTTCTTGTTGCTCAATGACCACAAGCTAGGGGAGCTGATCGCCCAGTATGTCACCGATCTCCCTTTCATACNAGCNTTNGAGCATNNTGAAGTTNAACANCTAANCATGCTCGCGCAGAACTGATGTGGAAACGCAAAAAATCATCACTTCGCTNACATTCGAAGAACTCATCACTGGCCAAAACGGAGTGACAGCCTCTCGCGCCCTAGTCAATGTAGTGATNGACCAACAAATAGGACAGCAAATTGCGGTAGGTGCCTCAACTTCTCCACCCCTCCGAGTTCATGCACCTATATCGCGTTCCAATTTTNAATCTCACAGGTCGATACGATTAGTGATGTCTTGCAGTCNCGATGNGGCTCNTTCTGCAGCACAGACGACGTGATGCTTTACAAGGNAAGTAAGATAACANCTNTAGATACGGAAGGCGTGTTGATATCACCTCCCTCTCGTGGTGAAAANCACGCAGGCGAAAGAAAACACCCGCAAGGCAGTGGAGAGTCGTAACACTACTGAGCGCCAGAATTATTTGAGCGAATCCTTACGGTGTGTCAGTCGATAGNTTCTTTCCTGGAGTAGTCCTGACGTGCAGCATTGCACCTCTCGTCCGACTTCCATGATCTCCAGGTTATTCATGAAGGGTGCTCGAATCCTTGACTTTGAGAAGCTTAGGGAAATCATCGGAGACTACCAGCAGCTCAACTATGCCAAGGGTGCTGTAGAGCTACCGCTGCATTGCGCGGAGGTATCCGATCCGGATCATCTTGGGCAGGAATACTGGCAGGGCACCCCCAACGTATCATCGGTACCAGAATCAACCTCTGCTCCCNCCTTCAGCGCCGTCGTTCTGGCGGGAAGTGATTCGCGNAAGGAGTGTTGGGAGCGGAGAGCACGGTGTTANGATCTGGTGTTGGATTCGTTGGAAGTCTTTGAGACCAAGGCGGAAAAGGAGGGTGAAGAGGCGGAGCGGGTACGGATGCATGCGTATGAGCTGGCATTTGCGAGTCCGGATGAAATGTTCCACTCTCGACTGTACGAGTGGTTAATTGCCCGGAGATTGGCTGATGAGCTGTTGGAGGTCAGTCGTTTTAGTCACTCCTCCTTTCTTCAATGTGGTCTGACGCCCGCTCATTGAATGTTNCAGATGCGTCCGACATACCTCGANGCATATCTTCAGCGCGACCCTCCAACNNAGGCGAAATACCAACTTCTTTGGCAGTTCTATGTAAAGGACGGTCAACCCTTACGAGCAGCAGAGGTTCTCAACGTTTTGGCTGAGTCTGTCGAGTACGTCATCGTGCGCCTCTGCGTGATTGCTGAACGCGTGCTAAAGCTCCCGTTATAGATTCCCGCTT
Source organism: Bondarzewia mesenterica (assembly GCA_004802705.1). NCBI lineage: Eukaryota > Fungi > Basidiomycota > Agaricomycetes > Russulales > Bondarzewiaceae > Bondarzewia > Bondarzewia mesenterica. The sequence continues at coordinate 10,989 of SGPL01000026.1, read as the reverse complement.
TCCCTCTCCCAACGCCTTGAGTACCTTACTCTTGCAGTAGGAAATGCCAAGTCCCATCCCGTTTCCGTCGGTGGCAAACACGAGTCTGCCATCGCATTCCTCACGGACCTCGAAGAGAAGCTGGACGTCGCGCAGGTGCAGTTGGAGATCTATAACATCCTTCTGCCCCGCGCAAAAGCTTCGGACGACGAGGACCTCAAGCAAAGGGTTGACTTGTTGGAGCGTGGATTGTACAACGTGACTGAGGTCCGTACCCAAGGAGTTCTTTTGGCCATCCATTCCCTTTACTCACTGACGGAAATTACTTGTCAGTTATATCAAGTCTATGCGGAACCCTATGATTTGCCAACGGTCAAACTCCTCATACTTCACGTATCCCAGCACCGGGATGAGAAATTGGTGGCTGATATCTGGAGTCGCATATTCGAAGAAAGTAAGCATCATGCAGTCAATAGTCTCTTACGAGCCGTTGCTCATTTCAGCTTGCTCGAAAGGTACAAAAGGCGTCACGCCTGCAGAAGCTGCGGATCGGCTCCAATCAAAAGTTATCCCTCTCGGGCAGCGATTCTATCCCTCAGACTGCGCATTCCCATTCCGTGCGTATTCCCCCGCACCGCTCATAGTTGCATGCTTTGCTTACCTGAAGCTTCGTTGTTCAGGACACGTAGCCCTGCTGCTCGTGCAGTTCCAGCTCACCAACACGGCCGTCGTCCCACCCGGCTGGGTCCCAAGAATTTTTGTCCAGAGCGGGGTGCCATATGCCGAAGTGTGGGACGTGCTCCACCAGATGTACGACTCTCAAGTATGTGCCATCCTTTGAAAACCCTTTCTTTTTGCAGCGTTGGATCTGACTGTGTGTGCTGTCAACCCACAGATCCCCCCATTCAATACGCAAGCAGCCGTGCAAACAATCTCTGCGGCTATCTGCATTCTCCTGCAGGACTGGTTGGAGGCAGCGAAGCGCTCGCCTGGCGAGTTCTTCCCCGTCGACCGGATAGACTCCGCCGTAGATGTCTATCTGCGCGAGCTGTCCAAGGACAGCGCTTGGAAGGCCACTCGAGAGGGATACGAGAAAATCCGGCGGGAGCTTCGTCGCAACTGGTGAGGGACAATCGATATATTGGGTCTGTATCTGGAGGAATTGGACTGTTTGTGGTTGTCGGTGTCCGAGTCGTCAATGTACTGTACAATGCTGTATATAAGTCTATACCATCCTGCAGCTGCGCGAATATCTTCAAGCGTGGAGCGGGGTCGTTCTTTTTCTTTCCCATTTTTTTTTGTCTTGGCGGTATGTAGAGGTATGCTACCGCTAGAATCCGACATGCATATCGAAGCTTGAGGTGAAACCGTCGGCGGCTTTCGCAACGCAAGCTGACGGTGCAACCATCGAGCGCTGGGAGTTATCAAAACATATGTCTCTCATTCCCTAAACGCGCTTCTGGTAACGTGGAAGGACCTGAGAGTAGATGCGAGCGGCTGAGGAGTCGATAGAGGGGGGCGGACTATTGTGCGATTTTCATTGGCAATGGTCAGTCGCGAAAGACGGTACTGTACAACAGGAGGTAGATGAAACAGATGATTCCCAATATGAAAAAAAAGAAAAGCGATACGTCCAGATGGGGAGAAATAAATACGCTACCAGACCTAGACGCGACGTGACGAGACGAAACACCGTGGGTTTGTCATACTTCAAGGATGATATCCTCAGCTCGGAGGAGGAGCCGTTTCGAGAGGGTCTCCGTAAATTGGTATACTTTGACAATGGTCCTGCAATCGTCCATCAGCGGGAGTCCTAGAGAGGAGAAATACCAAAAGGAAAAAGCGACCGACCTTACGATGACCGACGACGAGAAGGATGACGATGACGATTGCGGGGGAGGAGGGATGGGTGGGTAAGGCGAAGGATTTTGGTAAGAAGGTCAAGAGGAGGAGCAGGGCGATGTTTTGGTCCCCTCCGCAGGCGCAGGCGTCGTCGACTGAAAGTTAACTGCATGGAGTCGTTGCCGCCCCGTTGCTAGCCTCCCACCGTCACGTTCTCTTTTCGTCCTTCGCATCGTCTATCCGGTTCATGCGTTGCTTCCTTTCTTTCGTCTTGTCTTGCTCGTTTCGTTGCTCTTCCTAGATCAGCCACGCCCGGCGTCCGCGTGCTCTTCGTCCCATTTCTCTCTCGCTCTCGCTATCATTTATCACATATTTCATTCGGTTGAACCGTTCATTCCAAGGCTCAGGACTTGATCGCACCATCTCCACGTTCGAACACTCTATCCGACATCGCAGCACATAGCATTTTGTTTAAGTACATACACCTGCCAATTACAGCCTAGTTACGCACCTACCTCCGCCCGTCCCACGTCTTTGTCTCGCACCCCTTCTCGTTCCCGTCTCTCGTGTCAAGCAGGGCTTCTTCGAATGCGAATGCGAATCCTCATCTCCATTGTCAGCTGCCTTTTCATGTCTGGGAAGCTCTGAACGCCCGAGTTGTATATATAGCGAGACTCGAAGTGCGGACGTTCTTTTCTTGTTGTTCACGTCGAATCCTCAGCAGATGACGGGGATACAAAAGTCGCGCGCGCGATACGCCGAGCGCGTGCCGAACGGTTAATTATGATGAACACCGCCCGTGACAGCCATAAATAATTACCACGGCTCCAAGACCGCGATTCATGATCAGGGCGGGGCGAGAGAGAACAATAATTATAATTGTCACCCCGCAAATGCGAAACACAAAAAGGCGAGCGCCTATGGCGCCGCACCCAAAGATAACCCTCACACATTCCAGGATTACTTGATACGCCCGCGATTCCCTCGCGAGATACCTATAAAGTGACCCCCACGCTGCGCTCAATGGCATACGCTCCCTCCCCCCTTTCAGTGCCAGCGAGACCTGTCAGTGTCAGTGAAGCATCGAGCCTCGAATCCGTTTAGCGGTATATATAGATAGATATCGGAGTCCACACCCACGACGCAGCCCGGACTCGCTCGTCGGAACGCATTGCCCGGAACGCCAAGTACTGTCATACCTCTCTTCCCCTCTCTCTTTAAATAATAATCAGCCCGTGGCATCCCACCCGACCCCAGCCTGTGCTCCCCCTTCCTCGCTCTTTCTCCCATCGGGCGCATTACCATCAGTCCACCACCCGTGCCTGCGCAGGATGAACGCGTTCCCGTTCGACATGACGTTTGGACCGAATCCCCTGCGGGAGGTCAACAACCTGAAGGACCATGGCTATGGCTACACGACGTTGGGGGGTGCGTGGACGAAGACGGCGGTCGGCGCCAAGGAGCAGACTTGCACGATGACGACGACGACGACCAAAGAACAGCGCGTGAGTGGCCACTTTCCCTTCCCCTTGGTTGGGGTGATCGAATGCCGTGTTCGCCGAGCTGATCGATTGTTTCGTTTTCTGATGTCGAACGCTGATGGACCGTGCGCGCGCATTGTCGTCTTGTCTCGTTTCCTCGCGCGGGTCGTGTGCCGTCGACACCACGCTGTGATTTGGTTTGGTTTGGACGGAGGGCAGCGCAAGAGCCGACGAGCCAAGGCGCGCAGCAGGAAGGTGCCCAAGCCCAGAGGCCCCCGGAGCCAGACGCCTGGCCTGGAGAGTCCCGCAGCAGAAGCAGACGCGGTGGATCCGACCAGCATCGGCCGGACTGTCCGAGATGTCCTGTCGGCCTCGCCGGCCACTTCTGCGGACGATTCGAGTGCGTCGCAGAGAATCCCGCTCGTGAATGTATCGTGAAAAGAACGCGAGACTCATGATCTGTCTTTACAGGCATCCACACGGCTTCCCTGCAATCGTTTGACTTGGCGTCTATCTGGTCGTCCGACTCTGATTCGACGCTCGGCGTCCATGACGACGACGACGCCCGCGACACCCCCGCCCTCGTCCCTGCCGTCTCATTCTGTTCATCCTCATCCTCGTCTTCGTCGACGTCCACCCCACGTCCGTCGAGCCGACCTGGTTCAGACCCCGCCGCAGAGACCGACGTCGTGGCCCCGCTGACGGAAGACATCCTCGCCGCGTTTTCGCTCGACGAGCAGCTCGTGTCGAGCCCCCCGAGATGCGTTCGCCGACATGTGCTGGGCCTCTGCCGTCCGGGAGGACGGGGATGGAGAGGCAGTGGAGACGGAGACGGATCTGCCGGGCACGGTGTGCCGTGCGCGGGAGGCGCGCGAACGGAGGCGGACGCGGATGTACGCGTGTCGGCAGTGGTCCAAGACCGTCGGGGAATGGGGCGCGATAGGACGCGTCTCGGAGGAAGAGGAGGGGGAGGAGACTCGGGCCGTCACTCCGGTTCGCACGTCTGAAGACGAGCGGGACGACGAGGGAGAGGCGCTGACGATCGACGAGATGCCGCTGTTCCTCGCGGACTCGTTTTTCCCCTCTCCCGTCCTTCCGCCCATCCCGCACTCGGCGCCTGCGCGCGCGAAGAGCATGCGGTTCCTCACCCTCGCGTCGACGACGACGACGTATAGCCCGCCGCGCGCCGAGGACTCGATCCATTTCTTCCCCGTCCCTCCCGCGCGCAGCGCCGGTGGGGGTGGTGGGGCTCACGGGAGGAGTATGAGTGAGGGGAGGGTGGATGTGGGTGGTGTCGGGCTCAGTGCGGGCTGGAGGCGCATCGCTAGCAAGTGCGTGGGCGTCGGAGCGAGGTTCAGAGTCGCCAAGCGCGACGCGTGAGGCTTTGAGGTCGGGAGAGCTTTTGCTGTTCCCTTCATCGATCATTCGACTCGTCAAATACATCCAGCATCGGTCTCGTGCAGGTGCGATGCGGGCCATCGCGCCTGCGCTGCTCGGTCCCTCCATACACTGCCCCGCCCATCGTCTCGTCTCGTCTTCTCACCCTCACGCGTTCCCGACCGTCCTGTCCGTGCTGCGCCCCTTTTCTCCATCGCTCACCCTTCTTCTCTTTGTCTATTACATTACCATCCGTCCCCCTGGCATCCCATCTCACGTCATCATTCTCCCCACCCGTAACGACCACGAGACGATCCGCACGAACTCCCTCTTCCACACGCCGCGCCGCGCGCGACCCTCCCACTGTTGTATTCAATACTAATACTCGAGACTCTACACAGGCATGTCGCACCCCCTCGCACCTTCCCCGTCCCCGTCCTCATCCTGCTCCCATCTTTTTTTTCTTCGTCGTCGTCGCTATCGTCGCTCCGTTCGTCCGTCTGTTTCCTGACTTCATTTTCTGCCCAACACTCTCATCTGCGACGTCCTCGTGCGCCGGTGCGCACGCACTTCCACCTCGTCCCGCAATTTTCTTTTGGCTGTCCGCATATCCATACCTGTACCTGCCGTACCCGTCTGGCTGACGAAAAACGCCTTGACCGGCTCGTGCTTCTTTTTCTTAACCAAACAAATAAATAATGTGTAACAGTACGATTCGATATCGCTTTCCTATCAATATTATGTACCTCCTCTCGCAGGCCGCGCTCACGACCGCATCTTTCTGCATCATGCATCGTGGGCCATCTGCATCGCGATCTCGGTCCAACGGGTTGACCCGACACGTATATGTAGTATACTTGTATTCTTTGCGCCCCTGTCCCTGTGACGTGCCGCGTCGTTTTATATCTTGTTGTTGGTGATGCAGGATGCAGGATGCACTGTGAACGGATTTGACGTCAGCATGAATGTATATTGAGGCATTGGTGATTCTCTCGCTGATCCTGGCAAGTCCTGTAAATCGAATAAAGATGCAAAGGTGCATACTTACGTAGACGCATGCAGTGGGGAATTCGAAAGCCTCGAGCCGATTCGGCGCATGACCCTCTTCAAACTCGAGTGCGCGTGAAGACGAAACCTCGAGGGGCGCCGTCCACGCGTCCGATCGTTCCCAGCTAAGTACTTATGAACGTCTCCGGACGCGTCGACGCGCGCTCGTTCCTCGACGACTGCTCGTACCTAACTTTGAATTGAAGTTCAAGTTCGTTCCTCAAAAGCACGACCGACCGACCTGCCCTCTTTTTCTTTTCAGCGAAGAGAGGCGCCGGCGCCGGGCGCGCGATGTCGTGCCACTGTTCAAACGGTCATACATCATGCATCATGCCGTATGATGGTGATCAGCGACGTTGGTCGACTCGTCGTATATAGTATACTTACTTGTGGTATGTACGAGTCCCTTTGAGGCCTGCATAGCAACGAAGGGTATGTACCACTCTGGCGTTTTTTTTTGTTTTTGGGACGGGGCGTCTGTGAGTGTGGTCAGCGTTTCGTGAATGCATAGTGTGCGATTTCGTGCGTGCGTGCACTTCAAGCTTCAAGTGCGATCGAGAGTGGACACTGGACACTGGACGGACCGTGGGAATTTTTTTTTTTTGGTTCGGCCTTGAGCTTGAGTGTCCAGGTCTGGCTGCGATGACGATGGAAGGGATGTCAACTGATGCATCATTATGCTATGCTTCCAATGCACGAGGCGGGATCCCGGGTGTTCGCGGGCTCGAAGCTTTGTTAGGAAGGAAGGAAGCTGGAGCTTGACGGATGGTCGGCGACGCTGCTGCTGAACTGGGACATGGAGCATGCTCGAGCGAAGCTGTCATGCTCGCTTTAGTTTGGGATGGGTCAAAAGGTCAAGGGATCCGCTCAGGCATGGTCAGGCGTGGACGACGAGGTGCGAGCGGGAGGGTGTCCTTGTTGTCGTATCCTGACGATACGTCTTCGATGACTCTATGGTAAAGCTGCAGGCCTGCAAGATCTAGAGCGACTGACGCGTACTCACCGGATGAGAGTCCGAACAATTGGGAGAGCCAAGAGAGCCGGGGAGGAATGGCTACGGCAGGCTCGGGAGTAGATCGCAGTTCTTGCTGGATTTTTTTTGGAAGTGCATATGCATTTGCCTTGTTTGAAGCCGATATGCAACTTGGATGTGTCCCTTGAATGCTCCCGAAAAACATCAATATGGCAATATGTAAGTAGTTCAATACTTCGCTCTATCTGGCAGAGCAGCTCACCATGAATCTACCACTGGATGATAGTGCTTGGAATTGATCCAAAACGCATACAACCAATCTTCCTCAAAATTACACACCCCTATCAAGTTCTGCAACAACAAAAAACGTCAACCCTTCCTCCCGGAACAAGTCGCGTGCCCAGAATAAAACAGTATACGCTGCCGACGATCTGCGACTTTCAGAAATGTTGATTACTACAGTTTGCACATGCGAGAAAGCACTTTCGAAGGGTGGATGCGGAGGCGAAGATGTTCCAAGTTCGATGAAGACGACCAAGGGACGACGGCGGATAGCGGCGTATGTCGGAATTTCGATCGCCTCAACGTAGCACGAATCACGATGAGGCGAGCTCGGGGCTGTGGTCATGTATCAGACACAGAGGCATGACGGATCAGGCAGAATAGCTCATAAACTTCATCAGCGTAGCCGACGCGGTTCCCGAGCAGTCAAGAGAAGTCAGAACAAGTCAGGACCTCTCATAAACACATTCGGCTTCGGCAATGTTGGAGGAACAACCCAGGTGGACGAGGTTCTGCTCCTGTGAGAATCGAGGATTCAGCCTATCACCGTCTACGCCCGGGATACTGCGGCACGTCGAGGGCATTGCAGGCAGCAAATTGTTTCCGAAATTCCATAGGATTAATCCACGTCTGATCTCTCCCGTATTTTCCAGCCGATGTTCAGCTGTATTGGACGCGCTGGAACGGGGCCAAAGACGAAGAAGGCTTGAGTGCTTCATTGTCAGGTGAACAAAGCGCAGCAATACCACCCTCCTCATGTTCGCCACCTGGACCGCGGCGATCTGATCCATCAGCATTTCGGATATCCCTATGCTCCTGTGAGACAGCGGTATCCCAGCGATTCAATGACCCCATCGGCGCCGCGTGCGCGAAGCGGAGCTCGACCGACATCGATTTCGAGCGCAGTTTTTTGCTGGAAACCGCGGAGCAGGAGCGTGTTGGCCAGATGAGGCAACCCTCTGATGAGAGCGGAGACTGGAGAATCACGAAGGGCAGCAAGTAGTGCTGCGGATGGGCAATACGTACATGATAGTAGGAACTCGAAGCGCATTTGAATGTGTCTGGAAATCGATGCGACGGTGAAGCGCGATCACTTCAGCGGCCTAGGGTTGCGACTGCTCGTGAATTACCGAAAGACAACTCGACCAGAAGGTCCGAGTCAAAACAACTTTCCGCCGACTACGCACCTTGGTTGAACAATCTATACGTTACTCCTCCGTTCGCGTCGCTGGGTTAGGAACGGTGCATCTCCTGCAGGATTTGGGGAGTGAACACTACAGATACCAAAGGCGGACGTGCACGTGCGGAACCCCGACACCGCCGCCGCGACACGCTGCTGCCTCGAGTTGTCCCCATGGCCTCCCTCCATCAGTATGCGCTCCGGATGAAGTCGATCCAAGGACAGAGAGAAGCCAGACATTGGCCTTGTGCTTGATAGAACCTGACGTGGCGGTTTCTGGCGGAAAGAAAGGCTTACATGTAGTCCTCGAGGCGAGCTCTGCCAGCGCATGTACGTCTTCAACCTTCAATATCAATGCCGAATCCTCCATGGCTGTTGTATCCAGACGTGATCCATCGTCAGTGATAATTGTACTCACAACCCTGTTATGTACAGTTTGGATCCAACAGAAAGGTCGGCATTGTTCTCATAAGCGAAGCCTCGTTGCAGACAACGTGTTGTTCTGGATTTCTTTGATTGAACCCCTACTTCAACCAAACTTCAACTCCCTTCTATCGCCATCTCCCATCGCCCAATCCTTTCCTTTTCCATCCTTCCCGCCTCCTATATCTTCTCCTCACCTCTGGCAAACTTCCCTCCAAGCCCCCTCTCTGTATTCTTCCTCGTACAACAACATCCACAATGTCTGGATCGTCTGCAACGTCGTCTGTATCATCTGCAACACTTACGCCTACCGAGAGGGCACTTCGCCACGACACATACTATATCCCAGGAGGGGATGTAATATTCCGCGTAAGTCCTGGTCATCACATTATGTTGCAACGCTAACCCATTCGAACTCAGGTCGAAACATACTTATTTCGTGTACATCGATATTTTTTCACTCGCGAGTCAGCTTATTTCCGGGAAAATTTGCCCCATCCGACGCCTCCTGGCGAGTATGCCAAGGGAGCAACCGACAGTAATCCTTTTGTATTGGACGATGCCCTGAGTGTCGACTTTGCTCGATTTTTGTGGGTTTTCTACAACCCGTACGTAGATCTTTTCTTGATGCCCCGCGATGACATTTAGAAAAGCTGACAAAACGCGCGTAGTAAATATTCAATTTACGGCGCGGACGTGGCAGAATGGACATCCATTCTCAAGCTCGCCCACACGTGGCAATTTCCGGAAGTGAAGGCCCTCGCCGTGCGCGAGCTCGAGCTATTGACGATTCCTCCGATCACGAAAATCGTCATCTACCATAACTATGAGATCGATCGTACCCTCCTCATTGCTTCATATACGGCGTTAACAACCCGCGACGAGCCGATCTCGTTGGACGAAGGCAAGGAGCTAGGCATTGAGACCGCTTTGCAGCTCGCGAAAGCACGCGAAATCGCTCGTGGACCGAAAACGCCGAGTGGGCTGCGCAGCCCAACGCCTGTCAATGCCGGTGACCAAGACCTTGACTCTATCATCAAAGACATTTTCGCGCTCGCCGCTGCTCCAAGTCCCCCCCTGAAGCTCACCAACCCCCCTCAAAATGGCAATGGGACAGCGAATGGCGCGGGTGCCAGGTTGGCCGGGGTGGGTGCCCCAAACCAAAGTTCCTTTCGGTCACCAGCAGGTGGATCGGTGATGAGTACTTGATTCTGCTTTTCAACTTTTGCTGACTGATTCTTGTTCTGTTCTATCTCGTCAACTTCTAGCGAACACCCCTCCAATCAACACCAACGTCTCTGGTAATGGGAATGGGAATGCCAACGGCTCCAATGGCGGAGCCAATGGCAAGCGTGGTGGGAAGTAAGCCGCTTCAACCGCCTCCGCCGCCCGTGCCATTGTCGTACGAGGTCGGGCGGGGAATGGTTGGCCAGGTGGAGGGACGTGTGAGTGTGCAGGCGCAGGCGCCGATGAAGCAGGAGGCGGTTTCGATTTCGCAGGAAGAGTCGCAACCCGCACGGCCAGTGATTGACACGAGTAAGACGGTAAGGGATTTGGCAAAGGCGGCGAAGGAGTCGGACGAGGGCGAGAAGAAGGGTGTCGCGAAGGGTGCGGGCGCTGACACGTCGCGGGCAGGTCTTTCGTCAGCNTCAGATATGTCACATGGCACGGACGATTCGAAGAAGGAGGAGTTAATAATTGTGACCGAAAATTCCAAAAAAATTGACGTGCTCAGTCCCAGACCGCCCGAGAGTGCTATTTCGAAGTCGCCCGAGCATCGCTTATCCAATGCCAACGCTCGCAACCATCAGAGTTCTAGCGCGCAGAGAGGTGCAGGGCACCAGACAAAGGGCAGCGTCTCAACGCCGCGCTCAGGGCTTTTCGGCTGGGCTTCGAGTTTGCTCGGGGGAGGAGAAGAGATGACTGAGGACGTCGAGAATAGGGGCGCGGAGGAGGCGGGTCTGTTATCGAGTCCGATCCCTGGTGGATGGGGCTCGGCGGGTCGAGGAGGAAGGAGGACTGGGGAGTCGAGCGCAACGAGGGATCACGTCGCGGAGGAGCAGGCCAGGGCGCGCGCTGATCAAGAGCGCTTGGAACGCGAGAGGGTCGAGCAGGCGGCCAAGGAGAAGGCCGAGCAGGAACGATTGGAGGCGGAGAGGCTCGAGAAGGAGGCGAAGGAGAAGGTCGCGGCAAGGGAGAGGGAAGAGGCTGCCGCCAAAGCCAAGGAGGAGAAGGAAAGGCTGCAAGTTGAGCGTGAGGCGAAGCAGGAGGTCCAACGGAAGGAGAAGGAGGAGCGGGAGGCGAAGCAAAAGGCGGAGAAGGAGGAGAAAGAGAGGCAGCAAGCTGAGCGTGAGGCGAAGCGGGAGGCCAAACGAAAGGAGAAGGTGGAGCGGGAGGCAAAGCAA